>PVJA010013150.1:0-50177 GCA_004027025.1 Myocastor coypus | reverse complement strand
AGAGCATTTTTATTTGCTTGATGATTTATTCAATGAATAAGTCACGTGCATGGGCACATGCAACTTCCATACCTTCTCCTAATACTTCCCCGATTTTCATGGAGAGGCTGCTCGGGCCTGAGGTCACAACACTGTAAAACTAAGAATTGGGCTGATCAGAAGCCTCTGAATTGAGTTCCTCTGCATCTTCTTTTTGAAAATTTGAGAATAGTTTTGAAATAAGTTGTATTTCTCAGACATGATATCTAAATTCTGTACTAATGAGCTTTAGACAAGAAATCATGCGTGTGTCTTGTACTCTGAACAACTACAATGAAGACAACATTATTTAATGTATTAACTATTGTAAAAAATGATAAAAATAAATTAAAAAAATAAATTTTGCAATAAGATTCTTGACTATGTGGTAGTTACATGACCTGGTTATTCTAGGGTGGTTTCTTTCCACATGCATGAGCACCTGGGCAATAAGCCTGACCAGATTCAGCGTAATTCTCTCCTTGACAAAGAGTGGCCCAGTGAGGAGAACGATGACAAGCCTGATGGCTCTTATTTCCTATCGTTTGTAATAGATCCCAATAATTTCCATGATGCTACCTTTTGACCTAGTGCAGTTTTAATTGCAATACACTCTCTTCACATACAAAATTGCTAATAGTACCATAATTTTATGCTCTGTAATTGGCCAATTAAGAACATTCTGGGTAGGGGGCTGGGGAGATAGCTTCGAGGCACAAGTGCCTGCTGGGCAAGTGCAAGGTCGTGAGTTCAAACCCTGGTCCCCCCCCACACACACACAAAAAGAACATTCTGGAATTGATAGTTTTACTTTTTGTAAAGATGGTATAACTTGACTTAACTCATTATTGTCTTTAAGTAGAGGCATTAGGGTATATTTCTATACTTATGACGTAAACCAACCCACTATCTATGCTACATGAGTCTTATGGGTTATGTTTTGTTTGACATGTACCCAGAGTTTCATGAGCTCCTGAGCGGGGCTTTCAAGAGATGGTTGAAGCACAAGTGTGCAATACTGGATTAAGGTTTGTGATCATAGGGCTAAGGGTGTGTGATACTTAAATTAATTCAATCATAGTTCTAAGTGTGGACAATGGAAGCCCCACCCTGGGTGTGGATGGTACCCATGAATGGAGTTATAACCTGGATGGAATGTAAAGTGAAGAAAAGAAGGTAGGTTACAACAAAGTATTGTTGCTTTGCTGCTTCCTGCATTCTTATGGATCCTCAGCTCCCTGTACATATTGATTCCTTGAGGCTCTAATCTGTTGTCTGCAGACTGTACCTTTGAAGTCCAAGGTCACTTTTAGGGGGTAACCATATATATTTATATAACTTTTTCCCCCTTGCTTTTCTTATTTTATCTTTTGTCTCTCATACTACTTCTCACGGTATTGCCATGTTTGTATAACTATAAAAAGGTATGTTCAATGTTACTCTCTGGGCAGACAGTTGTTAATTGTTTGTTTTGCTATTGTATCTGCTCAGTTTATTGCAAGAGTGTTTACAACATTAACTTTAATATTTAGGTATTTTCTTGATTATTTTTATCTCCCTCAGTAAACCTCTCAGAGATAAGATTGGAGGTCATGTCTATAATCTTGATTGATGAGGCATCTCTAGCATATAGAATAGTTATAAATAAAAAATGCTAAATAAGTGAATTCTCAAGTTTTGTCAGTTCTTTCTTTTTCCTATTATGGCAATCACTGTATTCTAAGCTCTCCCTCCTTAGCCAAGTTTCCTATGAATGGGTTGGCTTGTATCTGATACTTCTGAGTTCTGAAGTGTCTATGACAATAATTCGTGATCTACTAAACTGATCTTTCATTAGTAAGGGATCTAGCAGTTAAAGTTGCTGTGCTAAATTTTGCAAAAATAAATAAAACAAACCAAGGCCATGTGGGCATATGCAGGACCCACTCCTGGAGTCACAGAGGTATTATAGAATAGATGCCTATCAAGATTTTAGTATTACATTATAATGAGGATCACTGAGTGATAGCATAAAAATTTCCTCATTTTGTTTGTTTAATCCAATAATCAAGATAAAAACATTAAAAATTAGCAAAATATAAGGGATAGCTTTGAAGCTTTGTGGCATTCTTTAAATTGGGATAGTGTGTCAACTATTGCCTTTGTCAATATGATCTGGACAGCAATTTGAGGTAAGTTAATATTCCAATTCTGTGAGGATACAAAGGCAGGTGGTGCTACATAAGCTTGTTAAATACATGAGCAAGCGCTATATCTCACAGCTCTGGGCCTTTTGCTGTTCTAGGGAAACACGGACTTCCAGAAATAGGTCCTTGTGAAGCTTTTGCCCATCCATCAAGCTCCCTAGTCTTTCTTCCTCAGATCAGCATGAGATTTATGAATATCTTAGCTGGCCCTGGTGCCAGGGTATGGAGAGTGTGATGCTTACATTCACTTTGTCTTTCAGTAGTGCACTTAGCCTTATGACTTTGAAGCTCTAAGTTCATAAATCACTTTTTACAGAAAGTTAGATAACTTAAGAGGTAACTAAAAACGACTAAGAAAGAGAAAGAAAGCATTGTTTTTTCTATGCTTTACATTCTGTGGCTTTCTTCAAGAACTGTAGGAAATGATGCTGGAGGCAGGAATGTGTCATTTTTGACATGGTAACTAGTTAGAAGCTCCATAAGACCCTGTTAGGTTGTTGTTGTGTATACCTAGATAAGTTATTACATTTTTGTTTGTTTATTTATGTATTTAGTACAGGTTCTCACTATACAGCTCAGACTCATAGTGATCCTCCTGGTTTCAGGCTCCACAGTGCTGGGATTACAAACCTGCACCAGTGCTGGGATTACAAACCTGTAGGAGAGGGAGAAGGCAAGTGATCCAGTGACTCCTTTCTTTCTTTCTTTCTTTCTTTCTTTCTTTCTTTCTTTCTTTCTTTCTTTCGTCTTTTTTTTAGAGAAAAGGCTATTATTTTTAACTTGAATTTTCTGTGTGTTCTCTCTCTCTCTCTCTTTCTTTTTGTATTTTAGAGAAGGGTTTATAGGGTGTTCAGGGTCTCATTACTAGACAGGAATCATAGGATCCGCCTGTTTACAGTCTCCCAGGACTAGGATTATAGGTGTGCCCCACCATGTCCTGTCTCAATTGCCTTCTCAGCTCATCCAGGAGGGCAGGGCGGGCTCGGCAGGTCCAGTGATCTGATTCCTGGTTCCTGCACCTGCTTGCAGGTGCTTTAATCCACTGAACTATTTGACTCACCCTGTATATGTTTTTTTAACAGAAGTGTTTTCAAAGTATTGTGAGCTTGGGTATCTATGTGTGTTTGGGAGGGAGACAGATAGAGACAGACAGACAGACAGACAGACAGACAGATACACACACGCACACGCACATGCACACACACACACACACACACATAGGCACATAAATGCCACACATAAGTTTCATTGTAATACCTTTTAACATTTATTATTTTGAATTAATTTTAGATTCACCAAAAGAGGTTCATTAGTATAGACAATCGTTTTCACCCTGTACTCAGGTTAGCACTTTACATTAACAACTTACAGAATAGCAATAATAAAAATCAGAAAATATACTATTTTTATAATAATATTAACTAAAATTTAGTCAATATTCAAAATTTTGCACTTTAACCATTGAAATTTTCAGTTCAAGGACTTATTTTATGCCTTTTATGTGGTACTTATCAATCTTCCTTTTCTCTCATATCTAAGACTTTCCTCAGATTTCCATGATCTTTTGTGACCTTGACCAATGTAGAAACTATTGATGAGTTATTTTGTAGACTGTCAATAAATTTGGGTGTGTCTTGGGTGCTTCCATGAGTAGAACTGTGCCAGCCTTGCCAGGTGTAGTGGCGCATGCCTGTAATCCTAGCACTCGGGAAGCTGAGGCACGAGGATTGGTGTGAGTTCGAGATCAGCCTGGGCTACAAAAGTGAGTTCAAGGCCAGCCTCAACTGCATAGGGAGACCCTGTCTCAAAAAGACAAAAAAAAAAAAAAAAAAAAAAAAGAACTGGGCCAGCCTTGATACACTCTCATTTTATGACATTCCAAAGCTGTACTAAATACATGTCTTGGTTTACTCTATTAAAACCCATTGCCTTACCTCTAGGTACTTTTTCATTATATAACCTTTCTCTACATTGATCCAACTCACCTTTTCTCCAATATCTATGTTGATACTGATAACATGAAGTAACTTCTGACATATCTAACATTACCTGCAGCACTCTGACAGGCGAATACAGTTAAAAAGTTATAGTGAAATAAGAATGACCTTTCAGAAATCTTTCTTTGCTCCTGAAATGGCGATATTATGTCCACATCAGACTCTTGAGAAGGACTATGAAGAGGCTGGTGTGGATTCTGTGGAAGCAAAGGGTGAGGAGGAAAGAGAGGAATATTAATAATGTCACCAAGGTGCTGCTTTTACAGGGAGGCTCATTATGTTTTAAAATATTGAAAAGTTGTAGTCTGGCCACTTAATTCATGTGTAGCAGTGTATGCTCTCATTCAATTATGGACCTAAGTTTTAAAATATAAATGCTTTCTCACAGACCCAATTTGTCCATTCTCTGATGGGTTTTGAATAAAAAGTGTTCCATGCCTAAATTTAAAAAAATGGAATAAGCAGAGTTTATTAATGAAGCCAGCATCCAAACACACTTACCTGATCCTTACAGGTCAGAAAGCATGTCTGGCATTGTACTTTTTTTTCGTTTCTGCTTAAATAACTTCTTGATTTCCATGGCATGGAATGCCCTTGCTATTGACTCAATAAGTCATGGGATTCTAATTTGTAATCAGTTCTATTTTCCTCTTATTGCTTTTGCATTTACAGCAACTTAAACAGTGTGGGGAAAGAGTGAGGGAGTTACTACATTTTGACAACAATGGGGAAGCAGTGAAGGAGTTAGAGCATCTTATATGGGTGGATTAAAAGCTAAACTAGGACTTCTTTTGCTAGGATAAAATTAATCTATTGTGAGCTGTCATCCACCATACCCCTACTTGCAATTAGTGAGAGAGGGAAATGCTATTTCTGCTCAAAAAACATTTCATACTAGCCTAACTACTAAGACAGATAATTCTCTGAATGGATTAGACAGACCTTTCCTAATTAGACCTTCCCCATCAACTGAACACAAGACCCTATCAACATGTCATAAGGAAAGGAAAGATTATTGGTTGCTTATTGTATACCTGAAATTTGAAGCTCAAACAAAGGTTTTTTCAACATTATTCAGGCTCCCTTACTGGTGGAGACAGAACGTTGGTTTGCTAAGAAACACTAAAAAGTATTTAAAAGTGGTTCTGACATACTTGGTCCTTTCTCTGGAATTATATTTGAGGAATATTCCAAAGGGAGTTAAAGTATATGGAGTTAGATAGACATTAAAAGCTTGGACTCCTGGATTCTATGTCAGATATGGCATTAGTTTGTCATAGAGTAGAATTTTAGGAGAGAGACCATCCATATGTTCTAGGACTGGATCCTCTGCCTTGTCTCAAACTGAACAACCCTATCAGCATTCTTCTTACCAGAAGGAGCTTGATGATGCCTTGATAGTTTGCTTCAGTAGCAACAACATGGACCTTATCTTATTTTAAAGATGGGATTAGAGAAGAAATAGGCACATTTGACAGGGGAAAATAATGTTATTGGGGAAAACAATTATAATTGATTTTATGGAAATGATTATGAAAGAGCTATGAGAATACACATAACTAAACATAAAGTTTGAGATCAAATATATTTTAGTGGAAAAACTGTTAAACCACCAGAACTTAGCAGGATATGAACTTAATTTCTTTTCCAAATTACAACCCATGATTATACTTTGTCAAATCACAAAAATGTCTTCCAGATACAGTAATTTTTTGGAAACTTATAGGGTTTAAAAAGTTCAAACATGGTTTAAAAATATCATAAGTATATTCCATGTAATATTATACAGACATAAACAAAGAATAAGGATATTCCTTTTGTTCTGGTGTGGAAATAGCTGTACGCTGTTGGTAAGATATACAGTAGAAAATGCCACTCCAAATGTAACTTCTGTATAAGGAAAAATAGACAGGGGTACACCTTATAAAAGACAGGATAATCCTTTCATGCAAGAAACTGAGCACAAGTTAAAAAAAAATCACTAAAAGTTATCTGTAGGGGAATGGAAGGGGTGGGATACTATATTTTTGTTATTTCATTTTTGTAACGTATGATTATTGATTTTAAATAAAATAAAAAATTTAGAAATGAATTGATATTATAGAAAACAAAGTGATCACATGTAGTGTTAATTTAAATTTCAATATTTTCAACTTTCCTTCTCCAGGGAAATCCAGAATGCATAATAAACTGAAAGGTCTTGTCAGTATGATCTATTGATTCCCCATTCTTCCCATCTTGCTCTTGGGAATATAGGGAGTCATGCGTGTTTTTATTATTTCTTCATTTTGACTTTTGTTTTTTTTTTTTGCTCTCTAGAGTTGGAAGTCTCTAAAAAGCAATATAAACATGCTAGTACTGCCTGGCAATCTACTAGTTCTTTTCTCTCAGATGTCACCATGTTCAATACTAAGCAATGAGCAAAAAACATCTTTTATAGCATATATACAAATGATTGCTTTACTGCAAGGCTTGTATGTAAATACTTTCATGAATTATGTGAGAAGTCATCTCCGTCCTGCTAATTTGAGGAGACTCTGGTGTGATGTTTCCAGTCCTTCATTACTCCTGAGGAGCACTTTCCGCCATCTTGATGATAACGTTGACCTGGTGTAAAACTCAAATTGTACTTCTCCTTGGCATGTTGGAAATACATATTTACCACTCCAAAATAAGAAATTTTGTGTATAGTCAGTTATCTTTTATGTTTCTTTTCCTGATACTCACATAAGTTTAGAAAAGAAGTCAACAACAGGAGTTTCATTCACCGACCTTGAAGAAATGAAATGACATTTCTTCTTTTTTTTTTTCTTTAGGGCAGGGTCTAAAGGGTCTATAGGGTCTCACTATGTTGATCGGACTCATAGTGATCCGCCTGTTTACAGCTTCCCAAGAGCTGGGATTACAAGTGAGCCCCCAAACCCAGTCTCTGTGCGCCCTGGGGATAGGGCCAGCTTGGCAGATCGGAAATGAAACTTCTTGAAATTTCATCCCCTACCTTGGTAAGGCAGCAGCCTTGTTTTTCCCCTTTGGAAAAGGCAAGGTTACAATTCACCAATACTGGTTACCAAATAACTCATAACCATAGTGATTCAATTGTGCATGTGGTTCTTGTAACTATCAAAGAACGTTTTGTGAGATGGGGAAAGACCCAAAGAGAGTGGCATAACTTGTTTAAATGTCTTTCAAAATGTCACAAAGTTACTATTTGCCCCTAGTTCTTTGTTTACCTCTATAGATGCTGAGTACTTCATGTCTCTTTGCCTTCGCTGTTGCTTTCTAGTCACCAATTCTAGTACAATAGGAAATGTTTCTATTAATATTCTGAGAGAGATTGGCCCAAAATTAATGCATATTTTGGATTTCTCTTTGCCACAAATAAGAATGAAGCTGGGTATAGAGCAATGGATAAATGCCCTTTAAGGGGAAGAATAAAGTATAGAAAATATGAAAAAGGAAATACTAAGGAAATTAATGCACCAGTTTGTGTTTGTGTAGGCTATTTTACAGAAGCTCGCAAGAAAAATTTTCATCACAGTGTCACTTAAATAGAATAATGAGATTGTATATCTTAATAGTTAACTTTAAGTAAGCAAAAATATGATGGAATAAAGGAGAGGAGAAAGAATAAATTTATACTGGATTGTTATAATGGCCTCTTTCTTGCAACCTAAAAATCATCAGTGCATGCACATTGCCCAATAAGTTTTTCCTCTTCTGGTTATTTTTATTAATACTTTCAGAAAGAGTAAAACAATGGAGCATTACAAAGAAAAAAGAATAGGACAATTGGTTTTTGAAGCCATTTAAAATTTATCTAGACTAAATTTCTGCAATATTTAAGCTTAATATCTGCCAAATGTGCTAAATTTGCCTTAAGTATTTCACCTGGTTTAAATATGCACTTTGACATAAAACATAATAACTTATGTTTTCATATTTCCAGTTCATCTTTAGCAGGGCCTTGTGAAACCTCCGCTTATCAAATCTCTCTCACAGTGATATTTGCAGTTATAGAGCTGCCAGCTTGTCAGCCAGCATGAATTCTTCTATCCCAAAGAGTACAAAGGTGTATCTCAAAGATTACAAAATAGGCATTAACCACTTCAGGAGATATCTCAGACACACATGTTCCTTAGACAGCATGACTTTCTGAAAGCGAGCTCCTAGAAGTTGCAAATGTATAATTGTACTAGTTGGAGGTGAAATTGGTGATCTCAGAATCATCACTTTCTTTGATGTTGCATTTAGTACACAAGTTGAAACTAATCTAAGAAGTAAGAATGATGCTTACTGAGGCATTTAATACCTTTTAGAATAAGTATTCTCATGGCTTTTTTGTTCCTTGAAGATTTCTGTGCCTCCTACAATCTACAATATTATTTCCTTTAATAAATTTTAATGTCAATGTTAATCCCTTACAAACTTATTAAGTTAAATATAACATGAGTTTTGTCTTTATTTACTTTTGTTCTAGGTTTATGGAACTGCAAGTGACTAAGCTAATTCTTTTGTTTATGCAGTGCTATATTTTATATCTAGGTCTTCCCAAAACCTCATGCATGTTTAGATGAGGCTTTTCCAGAAGTAGCTGAATCTATGTAATTGATTCATTGTACGGTGCTGGGATTAAGGGCTCCAAGATTCAGGAAAGATAGCTTCCACCCAGGATAAGGTTCAGAAAGACATTTGCACACTCACTTGCCTTTTCTCTTGCTGCTTTTGGTATTTTCTACCTCCATGATCCATTTCTGCTCTGCCAAACCATCATCCTGCTTTAGAGTCCGTCAATTATGAAGTGAGTATTCTGAAAACTATCAGCAATATAGCTGACAGTCCTTTAAACTTGGGAGTTGAGTATTTTTTTCTCAGTAATGAATGAAAAGTAAGACATATTGGTTAAAAATAAAAGATAAGACAGATAAGATTATCAGAAATTGTGATCTATAGGGAAAGGGTGATCACGTAAGGGTAGAGTTGCAGGTAAGATAAGGATGCCAACCCAAGACTGGGCTTCCAGAAGCACATCCTATGGGAAATAGTAATGATCTCAGAATCTCCATTTGCCTCCTACAGGATACAATTTCCTTTAGCATTGATACTACCTGAAACTCACTGACACTATGTGAATAAATAGATAAATGAATGAATGTTTTTCCCTTTGCACAGCTTTCTAAGTGTCAGCATCTTAATTAACATTATTCATTATAAATATGAAACTAAAATGACCTTTAAACTTTAAATTTTAGTGGAGGAAGACAATGTGGATTGTTCCAGAAATCCACTAAATATAGCCTTCTAGTGCATGACTAGCCTTGTAAACAAAAACCTACATTGGTTGACATTGACCAGCAAATATCTTTAATAACCATCTGTCAGGCAATATATTCCCTAACCCATCTGCTGTGAAATGAGAATGATATAAAAAATAATATGTTGCTCCTGTATCTTTTCTGGATAACTAGCTTAGAAGTCAAGGCTGTAGGCCCAGCAGACATGATGAATTAATGTTAGAAAGCAGCAGGATATATTCCCACAAAATAAAAATGCTAACAATCAAGTGTCATTTGGAATACCTGTTTGAAATAAATTGAGGAGACAGAGACTTTTTATTTTATTTTTAACTCAAAATACCAGAAAAGATGCATTTAACTTTAATGTATTTACTTTAGTTGCCTTTAGGCTTTAATATTGGTTTTAAATAATATCTTCCTAGTATGTAAAGAATAGTTAATATTAGCACTTAAATAATTACTTCTATAAAAGGAAAATGGAGTGAAAGAGCAAAGCAAAAGACAAACACTTGAAGAGTCTTTACTAGGTGCCGGCAGTTTAGTTTGCATTTATATTCTTTCTTTCTTCCTTTCTTTCTTTCTTTCTTTCTTTCTTTCTTTCTTTCTTTCTTTCTTTCTTTCTTTCTTTCTTTCTTTCTTTCTTTCTTTTTCTTTCTTTCTTTCTTTCTTTCTTTCTTTCATTCCTTTTCCTCTTCCTCTTCCTCCTCCTCTTTCTCTTCCTCTTCCTCTTCCTCTTCCTCTTCTTCTTCCTCTTCTTCTTCCTCTTCCTCTTCCTCTTCTTTGTTTTTTGAATTTATGCATTTTTAGTACAGGGTCTCATTATGCAGCTTAGACTCATAGTGATCCTCCTGCTTTCAGCCTCCCCAGTGCTGAGATTTCAAGAGTGTGCCACCGTGTCTGAACTCATTCACCAGCTCAGTGTGCCCCAACGGTGGGGCCTGGACAGCATGTGGGACTGAAGATTGAAACCTGCTGTCTATATTTGCCAATGCAGGCACTTAGTCCACTGAGCTTTCTTGCCTGCTTCATTCTTCCTTTTCTCTTTCTCTTGTTTCTTTCCTTCCCTGTGTTCTCTTCTTTCCCATCTTTCCTGTAGTTGAGAATCCCATCATGTCCTATCATATTTTCTCAATATTCTTCAATTATAGAATAATTAATGCTAACTGGTAAGATAGCTGTTCCAAGTAAAGAATCTTATCCCTGATCCATATTACTGTTAGATTCTGATCCCTAAAAGGAAGTATGATGAATCGCATGCTTAATAGGATATAACCTAAGAGGGAGAATATCATATGTAGTTCTCCCGGCAACATTTGTGTTCTCCAATCAATATTGCAGATGTCATTTTTCAATTAATATTTGGACTGATCTCTGATGAAAATTCAGGCCTTGACGAAAGAAGACTCATGGCACAGACACACAAAGGAGAGGGCTAGTGATCACTATGCTTATTGAAGGAGCACTCTGTGTTGAACACAGAAAGAGAAAAGAGGTGCTCTATAAAAGAAAAAAAGTAGATCAAGAGATAGCTAAAGGGAAGTATATGTTCTCCTTGATCTGATAACAGCCCTGGGAGCAGTTGAGCTGATAGTTGGAACAGCAGGCTTGGGAATGCATGGGCAAAGCACAGAAAATGTGCTTGCATTCTATGCTACAAGGCCTCCCTCCAAGGCATACCACATAGTATCTGCAAAATCTCCAGCTGACCTGCCCAGATGACCACCTCTACAGCCTAGGTGCAAAGCATTTCACATATACATTTTCAGTGCTATGTCCACATCATGTACACTTTCTGCCTCTTTTCCTTTTACATCCTGACTCAAAGGAAAATATGAAGAGAGCTACAAGATACTGTCTTACAGTTTGAAGAAGAAATTATAACTTCAGCTTCAAAGAGTGAGGAAATCAAAGAAGCCAAGGAACCCCAGAATCCATCTACGTACCAGGCCTGGGATGATAAAGCAAGCAGGATCTTGTTTGAGCCTCTCTTGTTCTGGATTTTTGGTCACTGACAGGAAGTCTAATACTGCCTTAATATATTTCTATTATCCTATGCATATATTATTACCTCACTCATTAGTTTATGAAGCCTTATTAATAAGGGGACATCATAGGTGAACAAATGGAGAAAATGACTACATCTGAAGTTCTGTTCCCTTCTATTACCTTACAGTTATGTGGTCTTGGGAAAAATCACTTCACGCTCTGACCCAGTAGTGACTTTTCTGTAAAAGAATTCAAAGATACTACCCTTTACTGGAGACAATTTTCTTCTCAAAAGATATTTGACAATTTATAGAGACTTTTTTATTATGACAGTTGAGTGATGGGTGATAATAGCATCTACTGAGAAGAGGCCAGAGACATTAGCAAACAACCTTCACTGGACAGGGCCACCGCTGCATGACAAAGAATTACCTGGCTCAAAACATGAGTACGTTGTTGAGATATCCTGATTTAGTTAACTATATTCAATCCTTTCTAAACTCCAGTAATACCTTTATAGTTTGGATAATTCATGGTTTATTATAATTTTTGTGGATTTTTGACATTAGAATAAAATCTTACACAATTAAACAAAAAAGAAAAAAATTAAAAACCATACGAGTTTGGGTAGAAGAGCTGCTAAGAGTGGTGAGCGACTGCGATTCTCTAACGTGTCCTCCCGCAACATGTCAGCTTTTGTCAGCATTTGCTTCACATAGGGGTACAGCATGGCAGTGAATGTGGAAGCTGCGACATTAAAAGGTGAAAATAGGTAGCAGAGGAAAACAATATTTTTCCCATGTCTATTTTTTCTAGGAAAAAAAAAAAACTTTTCTAGTAATATCAAAAGAGTTTTTCAAATAAATTTTTAGCTATAGATTTTATTTTCATTTCTTATTTGTGGGTGACATCTGAGAACAGGGAGCTACCTATCTTACATACTGAGGCACAGCCAGTGTGGGGATAAAGTCAGTTTGCTGGTGGAAGATAGAAGAAGGATGAAAAGAACATTGGTCCCTGAATACATCTTTGCATGTAGCCAAAGTTAGGAATAGCACACTATAGGAATCTAGTTTTGTTAATATATTTTGCTTCTCATGTACCAGCAAATGTCATGCATCTGTAAAAAATGAACAAGATTCTCCCCACTCCTTTTAGAATGTTATTTATCTGCTGAAAGTGAGGTGATGGGCTCTCTCTTGAACCACATGGCTTTATAAGAATAGTGCACATTTGAGAGAAAACTAACTTCATTAGAAACAGCTAAGGGTAAAATTCATTTTTAATTAAGAAGTCAGTAGTGTCTATTAGTCTCCCATCCAAGTACTAACCAGGCCTGACCCTGCTTAGCTTCCGAGATCAGATGAGATCGGGAGTGTTCAGGGTGGTATGGCCGTAGACGTGTCTACTATTAGTGATTGCTATTTACTATATTTGCTATACAGGAGCAATTGTTTAACTCAGCATCCTCCTTGCAGATGTAGGTTTCCTACTTATTGAGAAGTCACATAAGTGTACAATACACTGTTTCGAGTGGTCATGGAGGTGTGGAAAGTATCGATACTAAACAAAGCTTATTTTTGGTAACCAGTCTGAGAAACATTAATAGAAGCAAATCAAAACTACTAATAGAGTTAGGAATTAAAAATAAGAGAATTATTTCTTGATAATGGTGATTTGGTGAAACAATAAGTGGGTTGTTTGGGACAGTTTTGATCAGAAATAAAATGTATTTAAAGGGTAGAGAGTGAATCCTCACATTTTCTGGAAAGCATGGGAGTTGTTTCATGATCCTATAAAAGAAACAGATAAGAGACAGTGTTGACAGCTGGTGTCCACATTGCCCAACCTGTGTTTAAACGATCTTACACACTATAGAAAGGTCCAATTTGAAGGGAATAAAATACCTGTAGTTTGTATTATGGCATAAAATTTATCATCAGAAATTCCGGAACACTTACAACATAATTACAGGGATTTTTCAGTTCTATTTTGTGACCTTGGTCTTTTGGTCAACATCTTTTTGTCCAATATCTTTTAAGTAATTTTTCTGTGTAATATTTTAAATTCTGCTTCACCAGTGAGGTTGAAATTTTTTTGAAGGCAAACATTTGAAGATAACTATCCATTCTTCTCAGAAATAGCAAGAAATATAGTACAAATACAAGGAGATAAAAAGGAATGAGATCAAATGGTAAATCTCTCTTCTAGTGATAGTAATACCATCATTGAACAATTTTTTTCCAGCGAAATCTCTTCACCTTTGCTTTGGAGAATTTTGTACAGTGGAAGAATGCCAGCTCTGGATACTATCCTACTACTTTGGCTAGAGCTTTTAATTTTATTAGTAGTGACAGTGGTGGCTGAATAAGTAATATAAATTGTATCAACCTCCATAGTAAATGAGGTTGTTGGTGGAGCCAAGACACCAGGATGTAAAGACACAGCTCTTAGATCAATTATGACACCCAGCGTGTGAGCAAACAATGGAAGGCTAGGACTCAGAACTGTTGACAGAACTATCTCTGTTTTTCTCACTTCTTTGTGAATGTTGACAGATTCTATATTTGATCAGCCCTTATACATTGACATTCTTCCATTTACATTTTCAAAATTACTTTTTACTTTTATTTATTCATTTGACATAGGGTCTCATTATGCAGCTTGAACTCATACTGATCCTCCTACCTCAGCCTCCCCAGCGCTGTGATTACAGGCATATGCCACTATGTCCAGTTTCAGAATCTGGCACAGCATGCCCAGTGTTCCAGGGTGCCATGGCATGTGGTATGGGGATCGAACTTGGGTCCTTGTGCTTGGTAGGCAGGCGCTTAGATTGCGGAGCTATTTTCCCACCCTCCTCCTTGTGCAATATTTTAATATTTATAGTTTCAATGCCCATGTTTAGAAGCCAAATACCTTTTTCTAAGTTGAAAACATTCATCTACTAAATCTTTCTAGTGTATCACCCAGCAGGAAGGTTTTTAGCTATTTTCAATATTTTTTTATCTTTTTTCCCTCCTCTTCCTCTTCTTTATTTCTCCTCCTCCTCCTTTTTCTTCTTCTACTACTACTACTACATTTTATTTTGTCAGTTTGGTAGAGAAATTTGAGATCCATTTTAACCTAATTGCTTATGATAGGTTAATACTACCAAACAGGATGAAATTGCAACCCTTTTAGTCAAATGTTGTAATTACCTACATAGCACAATGTACTTGCCTGTCACTCACATTGGGGGAGAATGCATCTGATGGTTGGAACGAAGGGTGTGACTCAGGATTTCACTACAAAAATGGAAAATGTGTGTAGTTTAGCAGCCACAGTTGAAGATCAGCATCAGGGTAACTGGTTTGCATGTAAGTTTTTTCTGGTGGGTGGGTAACTAAACACCCAGCCTGTCCTTTTTGTTTTGTAAGGATTACAAAGAAAATAATGAGTAGAAATTGGTGACACATTGAAAGCCATTTTCCAAGAGAATACCATTTGAGGCAGCAAACGTAAGTTAAGATTTAGGGCAGGGAATGGTGAAACAGTTCTCAAAGGAATTTGAGAAGGTACAAAGAGAATGGATGTAAGGCCATAGCTGTAGAGGTCTCCTCAGCAGCTTCTTTCTAATGCACTGAGTGTTGCAGTCTTCAGGTTCAAGGTTTCAAAAGCAAGAAGAAGAAGGGGTAGCTGTAGGAAAAAGAACAAAAAGAAGAAAAAATACAATGCAAAGTGGAACTCCTGGGGTCATAGTTTCTATCTTACTGACTTCATCAGAGGACTCCTTTAGTTTTAATGTTGGTCCAGACCTATTACTTGGATGAAGGACAATCAGGGCGTGCATTTTTAATTTTTTCCACAAAGAGATAATAATGCCCACATTATGATTTCAATTTTTATTAGCTGAGGACAAGGGGAATTAGAGTTCTGATTATATATAGGTCCAGGACCCAGGCAGTCTCCTGTCTAAAGGCTCTCTTGGTGTTTGCTTTAAGAATCGGGAGATCCTTTTATGGGTCCATCCTTGAAACTATAACCTTATTCTAATTGGTTTCAATATTGTTCATAACTCAAAGATAATTAGAGTGTGTTCAAGACTTTAGAGAGGGCACCAGAAGTTAAATCTTTACTTAGGGCTCATTGAAATACTATTGCATCCATGTGTCTGACCTGAGAAAATGCCAATGTGAAATCAGTTGGGCTTCAGAGCCTTGTCAAGTTCCATTTAAAAACTCTGTAAGGTTTATCTTTCTGTATTTTACTATATACTCCTATCTTGGTTACTTTTCTCTTGTTGCTGGGACGAGATACCTGACACCCAAAATTATGAAATGTAAGATTTATTTAGCTCACAGTTAGTGGAGGTTTCAGTCTGTACTCCACTGGCCCCAAGGTAGAGTGGCACATGGAGTAGGGCAATTGTTCATGGAGGCTGAAAACAGCAAAGAACAAAATGGGAGAATCAGTGGCAGCAGCTAACTAGCCTTTCTCCCTCCCTTACATTGCAATACAGATTACTCACCCCAGGTCATGGATAGCACTCAAACCCATAATCCTTACATTAGATCATGAATTAGTCAGGCTTTTGAACCTGCCCAATGACTGCCTGAGGCTTTGGTTGGACAACTAGACACAAATCATAACAATAGCATATATTAGAGTTAGGTAGTTCTCCCTCATTTAAGATGGAATGAAAGGTGTAGTTTAATAATTTATAGGTGAGTAATCTCACATTTAAAAAAAGTTGCTTAGAATCCATACTGAAAAGAGTGGGCTTATTCTGTGCTCAGGTACTCAGAAGGTCTTTCCCAAGAGGAGTAATTCATCTATGTATGTGATGTACAGTTATTGTTTGTTTAATAAGTTCCAGACATCGTGAGCTGTTTCAGGTGTAGATTCACATTAACAAGAAATTAGAAGTTGTGGTTTTGTGTCCTTAGCACATATTAATTTATTGATAAACTCAATGAAATAAGGAAGTTGTATCTAGTTCCACATCATTGCTTTAAAATATGTCAACCAAGTTATAAGAGGCAATGGATGTGGCAGTGAGATTAGGCGGGAGAGATGAATCAGTTATAGCCCCTGGAGCCTGACAGAATGACTTGAGGTCCTTGCTCAGCCATTTACTACCTGGTTAACCTTGGGAAAATTAACATTTTATGCCTCATATTCTACTGAGATTAGAACCAACTCATTGTTTACTTACAGGGTCATCTGAGAGTCTTAGGAGACAATACTCATAAAAATTTTTATTTTTATATATGTGATACAGGGTCTCATTATGCTGCTCAGACTCATAATGATCCTGTTTGCAGCCTCCTCAGTGCTGGGATTATAGGTGTGTGCCACCACTCCCAGACTCAGTGGCCTACTCAGTTTGCCCAAGGGCAGGGCCAGAATGGCATGTGGTACAAGGGATAATACTCCAGTCCCTTTACTTGCCTAAGGAGACACTTATTTCACTGAGTTATCTTGCTGGCTCTCATAAAATAATTACCAGATATTCTTGGCCAATACTGAATGTTACATAAATTTTAGATTACTGATTACAGAATTGATTTTGTTGTTTCAAGGTTGTACACTGTAAAAGTGCATTTTGGCCTTCCAATAAGAAATTAAGCATTTCAATCTCTTTAGTGAGCATTGTAGTTTAGAGCAGAGAAGAGTAGTTTGAGATTGGGAGTAATAGTGAGTTAAGATGACTGAATTTGCTATACAGATATTCTCTAAGGATGCTCCTTCTATGTCGCGTGAGTGTGTTGTTCCTTTCACATCTTTCTTTTGCCCCCTTATCTGTTCCCCATTAGAGGGGGCTGAACCTGTTTATTAAATCTCACACTGTTTGTCCATTGCTTTTTTTGTTTGTTGGTTAGGTTCTGCCTGTGAGGAAGAAGCATCAGAGCTCAAAAGGTAGCACGAAGAGGAAAATGATTTCTCCTGTCAGTGATGGTGATGGAAATGGTGGCAGCACTGACATTAAAAGAGTGTTATATGTGAGTGTGGGCTTCCTTAGACCTTAAGTACATAAATAAACTGCATGAAAAGGTAAGCTAGGTGGCATGGCAATCTTGTCATTTAGAAGTCACTGTTGATAGCATGTAATATGTCTTTCTGAACCGCTGCCTTAAGAGATGGTAGAAAGGACTTGATTCCATTTGACACCATGAAGCCTCAGATGTATGGTTTGACCTTCATTGTAGAGATCATGCTGTTTCCTTCACAGTGTAGAACAAATATCCTGGATCACGAGTGGAAGTGACTCTTTTGACCAGTGCTCCCAAGAAAAGACTCAAAACTATGGGCTTCCAGTTCTGAAAGTGCAGGAATGCTATTTGTTTGTTTGTTTGTTTGTTTAGCAGTTTTAGGTCCCTGGAGGAAAATTTATAATCAAAGTATTGTTTTCATTAATGCCAAAGCTGCAAAAGTTGCTTTAAAATTTTTTTTGTGGGGAGGTAGCTCAGTAGAATAAGCTCTTGCCTAGCAAGTGCAGGGTCCTGAGTTCAATTCCCGGTATAGCAAAAATAAATAAATAAATAAATATTTATTTACTTATTTATTTATTATTTATAAATAAATAAATAACAAAATTTTGTGCATGTCACAAGCCAAGAGGCAAATAGTGGGGTCCCAATTATTATAACATGTTGAAGTTAATCTATTTTGATTTTCAAATAGAGATAGGATGTTGCTGCCCAGTAGAGAAACACTCCTAAGAGAACTGGTCTCTTCATATTTTGATGTAGAATATTAAGCATGATTGGAAAATGAGGTGAATCCAGTAAAAATAGAGCCAGTTAGTATTCATAACTTTCAGGAATAAAAATTTAGACGAATGCAAGAGAAAAAACAAACAAACAAACAAAGAAAAACATTAACCGACTGTGATCTCCCAGAGACAAAGATAATATACAATCAACCATAGACTAAGGAAATTATAAATATCAACTATATTCTATGCCCTCATGAGTAGTTTCAAAAATGAGGACTGTATTGCCTAGTCATGTTTTCCTGTGTGCTTGCTTTACACTTACTTTATATATCATTAACATTTTTCCTGTTTTTCTACTATGTTATGTAAGAATTAGGCACATTTTATTTAACATCATGATACTTTTATATGGACTTTTAAATATTATTTTTCTTTTAATAAGTGTTATTTTCAGGGATAAAAGCAAAGGCAAAATAACAGAAGCAAAGACAAACACAGAGTAACTTACAGCAGTGCATATGTTACAGATTTTCAAAACAAGTGTAGCTAATTTATAATGGTTGATATATTATCTATTTTTATCATCAAATCTGTTGCTCACATTAATAGACATAATTATGTAATGTTAGACATAAGTGGTACTAATATAATATAGTTTCTCACTTTACTTTGTGCCTTTTGGAATGGATAAATATTATTATCTTTACATTCTTAGAAAATGGTTGCTATTTGTCCTGTTGAAACCTGATATTTTAAGGCTGTTGAAAAGTTGAAATGTAGAGGAAATTATGGGTACAAAATGTGAACCACTGAGAAGAGACTGGCTGAAGTAATGACTCTATCCTCTTCACTTCACGTTTGCCTTTCATACTGTCTTTTCCTACCATAGCTCTAGTCTTACACACAGTGTTTCTCCAGATTCCCTGCCAGCTGACTTCCTGTCATGTTCAATCCATTGGAAATACGGAAGTGAAATTAGAAGGCTGAGGAAAGAAGTATTTTGGCTTTTTTAAGTACTAGCAGTGCTTTCCAAAGTAGTGTCAGAATCATCTCTAGAAACAGGATGACAACAGTAGCTACCATAGGTCATGTGTCTTAGTTCCAGACATGCTAGCTCAGATCCAATAATGGTACTTTCAGTAGGACAGTGACCATGTTTTGGGGTTTAAAATAACTGCCTCTTCAATGCCATGGGAGGTGGAAGCTCTGTTTAGTTATGGATTTTGCAATGGTATCCATTCTCTTTTACTCCTCTATAGCTTTCACTGCCTTTTAGCCAAGTCCTTTCATAAACTTTTTTTTTTAAGTACTAAGAAATCTATTTATTTGAGTACAGACTAGTGCCAGGTCAAAAGAGAGAAACCTTTAAGCTTTTTCTGATCTCCTGTTCTACTGGTTTGGTTGCCCTATCTTAGAACAAGCTCAGATAATGCAGGGCAGATGTAGCAGAGTTTGAGTCCCAAGCACTTCATTGCTCCTTCTATAGAATTTGGGGCTGTTGTCCCTTATTATTTTATTACTTTTGAAGCCTCCTGAACAGAATTCAATGCCATTTATTTTTAAGAGGTAGACTTCTAATCCTCAAGTTCATTTCTATTGTTTCTGAAATCTTCATTTAAATTCTACCTATATCTCTGGTGTAAGTGATGGAAGCATTGTGCACTTTTCTTCTAGAAGTATTTTCACATGGGTTAAGTCAAAGATAGGGTTGTCAGAACACAACGACTATTTATATATGAATTTCAAACAATATTTTGTGCAATATAATTGCAATAAAATGTTCCTTCCATCCATTCACCCATCCATCCAGAATCTGATAAAACTAATCTGAGAAGGTCTGTAAAGTATTTAAACACTTGTGCCAGGACAGAATTCGATTATTATGAGACTTTGTTATTTGTGCATATTTCTATCTGTAGTAGTATAGAGCTCGATGTTATAAATAAATACCATTGTTCCTTCAGTCTTCAATGGTAGGAGGTGGCATCTAATCTTCAGAGCAGAGGTTATTTGAGTGTCAGCCCTGTACAATTACATCAGCATCATCTGCTGGTGCTCAAGACAAAAACCTAAACCTACTTAGTCAAAAACTTATGTGGAAGCCAGGTGTGGTAGCACATGCCTGTAATCCCAGCACTTGGGAGGCTGAGGCAGGAGGATCGATATGAGTTTAAGACCAGCCAGGACTTCAAAAGTGAGCTCAAGAGCAGCCTGAACTGCCCCTGTCTGAAAAAGACAAAAAGACAACAAACAAACAAACGAACAAACAAAAAACTTACGTGAAGACTCAGCAGCCTGTGTTTTAGTAAACCACATTGGTGCATAGTGTTCACAAAGCATTGCCTTAGGTAGTGAATAGGGTACCTGTAATGTCACACCCACTGCTTCCCATGCTAAAAGTTATCATTTCTGAAGTATGTCATCTCATAATATTTCTTTATGGGAGTTCAACAGGCACTACCAATTTATTTGCCTTTGCATGTTTTTGTCGTTCTTGTTTTTGAGTGTACCTTCAACTTTCAAGTCCCAACTTTGGAATATCACTAAAACCTATTCTGATAAGAAGATTGAGATGTTGATATATCTTGTATTATAATTTACAACTTCTGCAACTATACCATTTTATCATAGATGAAACAAAAGGGCTTAGGTTGATAGTGAGTTTAAAGAACCCCATGCACTAATGCTTATTCCAAGTACATGAACTTATTCCTGAAATCATTGTAATTCATTACCCAAAACGTCTTTTATAATGATAAAATTTAAAACGCCATAGAAACCAAGTCAAATAAATTATTTTGCTTGGGAAAGATTTAACAGTGTCTTGCAAATCACACTTGAGCAACAGTAGCAGTTTAATATCCACATATAAATCGTGCTTTGGTGTGTTGTCTTACCAAATCCAAGACATAAAATTCTTTTGCTAAATCCATTTGAGTTGATGCAGAGATTCTGATGGTGACAAGGTTTGCATTCACAGAGAAATAGTCTCCTTTTCCCTGAAGCAAATTGTCTCTGAAATACTGTTATTTTAAAGTACGATATGGCTTGTTTACCTCTAATAGATACCCTGTTGATTAGCTGTGAATCCAGGCAAGACGGCACTGAGTTAAATTCAACATTTAAAAAATGAAAATGAATGATAATGGGTTGCTTGGCAAAGGCCAACTTTAATTAATGAACTTGAAGTGATTGCTTAAGTTTTGATACAAAATCAGAATTCACGCTTCTTTGATTAGAAGTGTGAAAGTCAAGAGTGCTGGGCAGCCACAGGTAGTGGCACATGCCTGTCATCTCAGCACTCAGGATGCCAAGGAGGAGGATTGCTGTAAACTCGATGCCAGCCTGGGCCACAAAGGGTGTTGAAGTCCAGCCTGAATTCCATAGCAAAACTATCTCAAACGGACCAAAAAACAAAAAAGTATGGGGCATAGCTTGGGCATAAACACTGGTCTATGATACATGGAAAATAAATGAACTATATTACTAAAAAGTTCTCATTATAACAATAAGAAATTATATTTATCTTATTTCAGATTTTCTTGCATATGTGCAAGGTCAGACACAACAGCTCAGACTGGTAGTGATCCTCCTGTTTTTAGTCTCCCTAGTGCTGGGACTTCTGGCATGTTTCATCCTGTCAGGACTCTGTCTCTGGCTCAGAACACTGGGGGGGGCAGGGTTGGTGTGGAATGGGGTTCCAGGGATCAAACTTCGACCTTTCTGCTTGCTTAAGTAAGCACTTAGTTCACTGAGCTATTTTGCTAGCCCTCACATATCTATATTGTTGGAAACTTTTAATAACATATGAAAAATTCTTGAACCATGGAGAGTATCATTCTCTTTATATGATCATATTTATTGAAAATTTTCATAAGACAATTTTGTGTATCTTAAATCAATATGGCCTTTGATAATTTAAATCTGTTGCAATTTATTTTAAATATAACTAGATGAATGACAAAAAAATAATGTATAATAGGGTTATATTATTTCTAATGATACTTAAAATTTATAAATAGTGCTTTTTCGCAATGGGTTTGCCACAAGAGCACAGGTGTAGTGAAAACCATTACTAACTCAAAGCCAACATGGGAAAGAAAAAGACTCACATTAACATCGTAGTCATCAGACATGAGAACTCCAGCAAGTCCACCACCACCAGATATCTGATCTACAAATGTGGTGGCATCAACAAAAGAACCTTTGAAAAATTTGAGAAGGAGGCCGCTGAGATGGGGAAGGGTTCCTTCAAGTATGCCTGGGTCTTGAACAAGCTGAAATCCGAGTGTGAGCGTGGTATCACCACTGATATCTCCCTGTGGAAATTTGAGACCAGCAAGTATTACATGACCATCATTGATACCCCTAGACTAGAGATTTCACCAAAAACATGATTACAGGCACATCTCCGGCTGATTGTGCTGTCCTAATTGTTGCTGCTGGCATTGGTGAATTCGAAGCTGGTATCTCCAAGAATGGGCAGAGCCATGAGCATGTTCTTCCGGCTTACACCCTCGGTGTGAAACAACTAATTGCCAGTGTTAAGAAGAAGGATTCTACGGAGCCATCCTACAGCAAGAAGAAATACGAGGAAATTGTTAAAGAAGTTAGCACCTACATTAAGAAAATTGGCTACAACTCTGACACTGTGGCTTATGTGCCAATTTCTGGTTGGAATGGTGACAACATGCTGAAGCTAAGTGCTAACATGCCTTGGTTCAAAGGATGCAAGGTCACCCGTAAATATGGCAATGCCAGCGGAACCACCCTGCTTGAAGCTTTGGATTGCATCCTTCCACCCACTTGGCCAACTGACAAGCCTTTGCGGCTGCCGCTCCAGGATGTCTACAAAACTGGTGGTATTGGCACTGTCCCTGTGGGCCGTGTGGAGACTGGCGTTCTCAAACCTGGCATGGTGGTCACCTGTGCTCCAGTCAGCGTCACGACTGAAGTCAAGCCAGCTGAAATGCACCATGAAGGTTTGAATGAAGCTCTTCCTGGGGTCAATGTGGGCTTCAAAGTCAAGAACATGTCTGTCAAAGATGTCCGCCGTGGCAATGTTGCTGGTGACAGCAAACACGATCCACCAATGGAAGCAGCTGGTTTCACTGCTCAGGTGATTATCCTGAACCATCCCAGCCAGATCAGTGCTGGCTATGCCCCTGTCCTAGATTGTCACACAGCTCACACTGCTTGTAAGTTTGCTGAGCTGAAAGAAAAGATTGATCGCCGGTCTGGTAAGAAGCTGGAAGACGGGCCCAAGTTTTTGAAATCTGGTGATGCTGCCATTGTTGACATGGTTCCAGGCAAGCCCATGTGTGTCAAGAGCTTCTCTGACTACCTACCTCTGGGTCATTTCGCTGTTCGCGATATGAGACAGACAGTTGCTGTGGGCGTCATCAAAGCTATGGACAAAAAGGCTGCTGGAGCTGGCAAGGTTACCAAGTCTGCCCAGAAGGCTCAGAAAGCTAAATGAGTATTACCCCTAACACCTGCCACCCCAGTCTTAATCAGTGATGGAAGACCGGTCTCAGAACTGTTTCTCCCAATTGACCATTTAAGTTTAATAGTGAAAGACTGGTTAATGATAACAATGCATCGTAAAACCTTCAGAAGGAAAGGAGAATGTTTTTTGGACCTTTGTGTGTGTGTGTGTGTGTGTGTGTGTGTGTATGTGTGTGTGTGTGGCAGCTTTTAAGTTATTAGTTTTTAAACTCAATACTTTTTAATGGAAACAACTTGACCAAAAATCTGTCACAGATTTTGAGACCCATTAAAACAAAGTTTAATGAGAAAAAAAAAATTACAAATAGTAAGCTCAAATGTCTTTTAATAAAATAATAATGCTTATAAGGTAGAATCATTATATATCTATTAGATCATTTTATATAAAATCCTTATGACACATGAGTCAGAGAGGCAGGATAGTAAATATATACTTACTTTTTGTGTATATGCATGGATATTTATTGATTGTGAGTTGAAGAATAAAATACATAAAATGCTGATAATCGGTCTCTCTACATGATAAGCTCAGTATAATCTTTCTTAATATGTTTCCCATTGTATTTTTCTAATACTTATGTAATACAATTTACATGTGAAATCAAATCATATTAGTACTGTTTTTAAGAGTTTTGCTGGCACACTGATAAGAATCTCATGATATGTATTTCAGTACAAGGTCTACAGGGTTTCACTACATAGATTGGGCTCATAATGATTCTCCTGTTTTTAGTCTCCTAAGCACTGCAATTTTGCCACCACAACCAGTCTTAGTTGTTCCCTCAGTATGACCCCGGGGAAGAACAGGCATGGCATGCCAGCAATCGAATACCTGCCACTGTGTCTACCTAAGCAGGTGCTTTAGTCTGCTGAACTATCTAGAGGCTTCATGAGATGTTCTAGCAATTTACTTAAATTTACTTATGCACTATTTTATAAAGCCAGAATATGTTCAGCACTATTATGTGTAAAGCACATTACATATGTATGCTTACACACACACACAAAGAAATTAACTAAGATATATATATATGTATATATATATACATATATACATATATATATACATATATATATGTATATATATATGTATATATATACATGTATATATATACATGTATATATATATATATATATATATATATATATATATCTTATAAGTAGATGTAGAGTATAAACACTAAGTGATAAGTGCTATATAGAGCCGGGATCTTTTTTGTGGTGAAGGAGGATTTTCTTAGGATACTTCAAAATGAGGAAACTGGCCATACAATTACTTAAGGAAAACTATTCTATACACATAGTAGAGCAAAGCTGAATAACCTTGGTTTGACCGTGTATTTGATGTGTATCAGGTGTTTAACAAGGTCACAATTGTTGAATAGAACTGAGAAGGCGTAGAACAAAAAGAGAAAATTAAACTGAAGACAGAAGGCATAGTGTCTTCTTAGTCATGTTTTTTTTTTTTTTTTTAAGATTTTCCTGTGAATGTGAATGTGAAACCATCAGAAAGCTGAGGAAAGGAGATGGTCTGACTTATTTCAAGAGGATTATTCCAATCATAATATGAGTAAAATTCCATCAAGAGTCTACAGTTAAAGAAAGTGGGCCAGTTAAGAGACTTTCTGTATTGTTAATTTATGGGAAGGTTCAGGTAGGGTTAAATATAAGGGAAGTGAAGCACAGATTGTTTGAATAACTACAAATTCAGCAAGCTGGTTTATTTTAGGAACTATCTGTTAGGCAAAAAGAGGTGAAGAATCAGGGTTTTTCCAAGATTTTTGTTTGAGAAACATGAAAAATTAGAATGCCTTTATTGCACTAGAAATTCTTTTTTTTTTTTGTCTTTTTGAGACAGGGTCTCACTATGCAGTTAAGGCTGGCCTTGAGCTCACTTTTGTAGCTCAGGCTGGTCTCAAACTCGCACCAATCCTGCCTCAGCCTCCCGAGTGCTGGGATTACAGGCGTGTGCCACCACGCCCGGCTTGCACTAGAAATTCTGAGGTAAGAGTAAATTGGTGATTGGGCAGGAATGGAAAGACAATGAAGTATCCTGTTTGGAAGATGCCAAGTGTAGACATGTGGTATAAGACAACTGGATGCAAGAACTATAAAATATAGGAACGTGTATACGAGTGAGGGTAGAAATTGTTCTGTGGCAGTTTTAAAAATTATTTAAAGGGACAACAGTGAATGACTTATTTAATATCTTAAGTGTAAAGAGTGGACAAGTCTGAAGCACCCTAGCATAAGAATTTAAATATGCAAATAGAAATTCTCAAAAGAGGCTGAGCATCTATAGCAAACGTCATACAGTGATATAGGATAAATGCTGTAGTAATCTACTGAACATATGAATCACCCAGTTATCTAGGTATAGTGCCTGTTTTAATACTTTGAGAATCTAGGTGCAGCTTATAATTCTTGTTTTGTAATAACAACAATAAGTACAGGCAAAGTTTTCAGAAAGATATTTGCTTACTGGAAACAAAATCTTACTGCTGTAAGGAGGTGGCTCCTTACCTTGGCAGGTATATCTTCTTCTGCTTCTCTCCTCCCTCTGTTACTGATCAACATGATAAGAGCTACTTTTTTTCTGTTATGTTCCTCTTCCAAGACATTTCTACACAGTAGCTTTTACCTAAGCCCAAGAAAATTGGAGTAGGATACTGTATTTCAGTGATAGAAAAGCAACTGAGATATATTTGGTACCAGGAGTGGAGTTGTCTTTGTAACTGTAGTGCATCTTATGGTTCAGGCATTTTTTTTTTTAACTGATATACAGAAGGAGTTTGGAAACATTTGGAGATGGTGGCTAAGAGGCCTTAGAAGGATATAAACTAAACAAAGTGGAAAATTCTTGTTGAATCTCAAAAGAGCAGAATGTTGGTAGATATGTAAGTGGTAAAAGCAAGGCATAGGAGGTTTCGGTTAGGGGAAAAAGACTTATTTGGCAATAGAACTTGAGACTATGTGTTTAACCTCTGATAGAAAATTTCTTTAAAATTTTCTCAAATCCTGAGATTTTGCAGAGACTTATACTAAAGGTAGAAGATTAGTAAAGGAAATTTCAAGGTACCCTAAACTGCAGTAGTGGCTTGGGTACTGGTGTAAGCTTTTAGCCGTATCTATACAGAAAAATAAAGCCTCCAAAGCAGAGATAAACAGAGTAAAATTTTATGATAAGCTAAATGTCACTATGAAATTAGGGCATGTAAAACTGGGACCTATAGACTTAGAACTTGTAATTTTTGCATGAGAAAGGCTTGATTATTTGAAAGATTAGCATTAAAAAGAAATGAGGACAATAAAAACAATGCCATCAGGGCATTGGTAAAATCAACAAGACCCTACCCAATATCATTTCAGGGGTGAACATCTGTAAACATTTCATTAGACGAGAGAAACCTGAGGGCGCCATCCTTGAGAGGGGTCACTAAAAGAATTGGCTCCCCAAGATACATTTTGCAGTGCTTAGCTATCCAGGCACTTAGTGGTTTCCACTGTTTGATCCAATAGTGCCCAGCTACTGCTCGGTTTGGCAGCAGACCTTGGAATCATACAGGTGGTACTGTTCTGCCTGAACAAAGATTGTAATATTTGTAGGGTCAGGGGAAATTTCAATCAGATTTCAGAAGAAGTGATAGGATGCTAGGTAGTGTGTTCCTGAAAAGTAGGATGAGAAGTTGTGGGAAGCCAGAAGTGTAGTGCGGACCACAGGATGTGAGGAGCAACAGGAATGTGGAAAATATCAGAAAATCCATAGACAGTGGATGAAGCTTACCTACTAGAGAAGTATGAAGGCTACAGTTGGCAATGCTGCAATGCTGGGCCACTCAAGTGTTTTGAGGTTCATATCTTATCGTTGCATCTTGTGCTGGAGATGGGACAGGAACAATGAGAACATAATATTGCCCTTGTTGTGCTTTGTTGTTGCTGTCCTGTGCTATCATTCTCTTGTCTCTTTAAAAATGTTTACCCTGTATTGTTGTATGTCAGCTGTATTTAGTTTTCTTTTCTTCATTTTATTAGTCTTCAGGCTTAAATATCAAAAGAGACCATGGACTTGGACTTTTCGGGAATGTCAAAATTGTTGACTGAAACTTGTAAATGGATTCTACATAAAGAGATAAACATGTGTCCTTTGGGGTCCAGGAGTTAAATATTGTGTTTTGAGGTAGAAATCTACCTATGTACTCCCATGCACCAAGGTAGTGTTTGTGGGAGGGCGATGGATTATAGGCTGTTGGTGTTGACTTGAACATAAGACCTAGAAAAGAATAACTTCCCACTTGATTCCTCTTTTCTCTGCCTTTTAGCCATCATATTGTAAGCAACATTTCTCCACTATGCAATCCTTTCATACTCTTTCTATCCTGGAGGCACAAGACAACCTAATATTTAATTGAAAGTCAAATAAACCTTTCTTCCAGTAAGTTGGAGGTGTGAGTTTTTGTGTTTTGCTCATGAGAAAGTAATATATATATATATATATATATATATATATATATATATATATATATGTTACTGGCCATTAAAAGAATGGAAAAATATATTGATAAGGAAAATATTTAATCTATATGAAGTTCTAAAGTCCACCTGAAATTTGGAACCATGAATTCAACGTGATAATTAGTCACCAAGATTATGCATTTTTCTAAGGGTACTTAGCTGTTTGAGTCTAAGAGTGGAACATGAGAAGATTAGGATCTAATTTAGTTGTGCTTTGTTAAATGAATAGGAAAGGAAAAAGGGATAAGGGAGCTGATAGCATATGAGTGGTTATGATTATAATGATGGGTTATGAAACATGTGAACAATAGAAAAAGAAATGGAGGCATAAAGGTGTGGGTGATTGACCATGAAAGTTGATGGGGTCAAAGAAATTGAGGCTTTACTTAAGAGAACATTAGATTTGGGAGAAAATAAAGAGCGAAGATGAAAAGAGGGAAGAGTTTAATAGAATTTCATTCTTAATATAACAACAACTTTTTTTTTTTTTTTTTTTTTTTTGAGACAGGGTCTCGCTATGCAGTTGAGGCTGGCCTTGAGCTCACTTTTGTAGCCCAGGCTGGTCTCGAACTCACACCGATCCTCCTGCCTCGGCCTCCCGAGTGCTGGGATTACAGGCGTGAGCCACCACGCCCGGCTAACAACAACTTTTGATTTCTTATCACCTTTGTTTCAAATTCTGTATGTTTTAATTCTCTTTAAAATAAAAACGTACTTTTACCTTTTAGAAAAGACTTTAGAAGTGTTGTGGTCATAACTTCAAGGTCAAGTTTATGGTCGTGTAGTGGGTAACTAAGATAAAATAATAATGAAATCAACTGTATTCCAGATAGTGGAAAGATTATGTACGTAAACATTAATGTCACTGAGTATTGGAACAAAAATAATTGGAGAGAGTTATTATCCATAGGCTAAACTGTGAAGGAATTTTGGAAGATAGACAAAGATGAAAGCAAAGTAAGCCTAGGCAGTCGGTATCAAGTGGAGAAGTTATTAGTGAAATTCATATATTTTCTTTTTTTCAAGTTACAGTAAAGAAATGTCAAGAAATTACACCAATCTATATGCACTCCTTTGGTCAAGTAGTGTGTGCACAACAGGTCACCTCTTGAAGCCGTTATCAAGATGTACTACATTACACATTATGTCAGCTCTCTGCCAGGATAATAGACAAGATACAGATTCTGCTACTGATTCCTAAAGGGGTCGATATGGAGGAAAGTTTTCCAATGATCAGAGATGACTAGTTTGTGCTAACGAGAGACGAATCTTTACTATTTTAAATCTGTACAAGATTATGATGTTTATTACTTTATAATAACTAACAGCACATTAATGTATTTAACTTGAAGACATGAATTTTAAAGTAATGTAGTATTTTCAAAGATAAAGCAAATATTGCAGAAATGACATGAAACATAGGGAAGTTAGTTGTATTCCATTTAAGGCTTCAATGTACTGGATGTGTGGGAGGAAACTTGATAAATATGTTTCTTTAGAAGATAAATAAATAAACCAGACGTGAAAAATTTAAGAGATTTTTCTAAGTTATGTGGGTTTTGGAAAGTGTTAAACAGGGTCACATTGAGGAGACATTATCAACCAGACATGTTTTGCATGTCACGTGGTTGACCAATTATTGAAATGAGAGTTTTGCAAAAGAGATATATTTCTTTTACAAAGTAACCTAACATGGAGATATTACTTCACTACACTATTAAGGATAGTGATGAGATATAATAATAAGATTTTAAGATGTTGAGAAAAGTAATTTGAAATGAAGTACTCTGCTACTTCAGCTCTCTATATGAGAGGTTATACAACAAACTTCTACTCATGCCAACATGAAGTGGCCTTCAAGTCCCTAAGATGAACAATGGTAACCATCTTCAGCATCATAACTCATAGATAGAGGTGGTATATACAGCAAAGGTACTGGGGGCCTAAAACTGTTACATCATGCACTCCAGAATTAGAAATTTTTAGTCAAGTAAAAGCAGTTATCTAAAAGAAAGTGAAGGTAGAATGTTGGTTCAGATTTTCCCTGTTTCTTTTCATTTTTTTCATTATTTATATTTCATTCATATGTACTATAGTATACATATGCTAATATACTAATATAGTTATAGGTGATATAAATCTCCACACTAATTTCCATTAGCACACATTTCCACAAATAGTGAAGTATGGCTCTTTGTTTCCCCTCAGCTCCTTGAGCATTTGTCGTTGGTTATTTTCTTCATAATGGCTACCCAGTTTGGAGTGAGATAGGATCCCCATATCGTTTTATTTTGCATCTCTTGAATGACCATTGATATTGAACATTTTTTTCATATATTTATTTGACAATTTTAGATCATTTGTCTCTTCATTCTATCTCATATATTCTATCTTATTTCTTTCTGCTGTGAAAAGGCTTTTTAGTAAAAAGATCCGAGTTGTTAATTCTTTGTGATGTTTCCTATGCTTTCAGAGGTTTTTGTTCATAAGGTATTTACCTACATCAATATTTAAGTGTTCTATCAGTTCTTTCTTCCAGAAGACTTAATTCTTCTTCCCCAAGAGCAAGGGACATCCTCCAGTCTCCAATATGCTCTTCAATCTCCTTTTCACTGTGCTGTAGATTTTAAAGTAAAAGTCTTTTACTTTCTTCAGTACATTGATTCCTAGATGTACAGTAATGCTATTGAGTTTGGATTGTTGACTTTGTATTCCACTATGTGATTGGATTTGGATATAATATCTTGAAATATTTTTCGTGAGGTTTTGGGAGTCAACTGTGTCAAATACCATGCCATTCACAAATGAAAACTTAATTATTTTCTTTTCTAAACTTATCCCATTTATTTTCCTTATCCAATTGTGCTGTCTAAAGTTTGGTTTAAGTTGTCATAGCTATTTTGGAGAAGACAATTCTAATAAATAATATAATTGAAAAGTATAGAACAGAAACACTCAAAGAGAAAAGATCCAAACATTTATAAATTATGATTATTGAGTATGTGAGTCAACATCATAATATTAAGCAGAAAGTTTGACACTAGCAGGCGCGAGAACAGACATCTGGGGGGTATATGAATAGTAAATGAAATGAGAAATTCAAAGATTATTATTTTTTTTTACTTTTTATGTATTTATGTATTCCTTTTATGTATTTAGTATAGGGTTTACATGATCTCACTACACACATCAGACTAGTAGTGATCCTCCTGTTATCAGCCTCCCACAAGCTAGGATTAGAGGGGTGCAACACCACTCCCTGTCTCAATAGCCATCTCAATTTGCCCTGAGGGCAAGGCCTGCATAGCACACCAGGGATTGAATCCAGGTCCTTGTGTCTGCCTAAGAAGGTGCTTTAGTCCATTGAGCTATTGTTTTCTTAATTGTGAGCTATAGATCAGTCTAAATTAGCTTATAATTTTATTTTTTTTAAAGTTGTTTTTTAAAAATTTTTTATTTATTTATTTTTCTTGTTTCAGAACCTTTGTTTGTTTATTCACTCATTTTTTATGGCCCTCTCAGCCCGCCCTGAGGGCAGGGCTGGCGCAGCATGTGGTGCCGGGGATTGAACTGCCGGTCCCTGAAGCCGCCCAAGCTCCCAGGCAGGGGCTTTAGACCCCTGAGCCATCCCGCCTGGCCCAGCTTAAAATTTTAAACTGTGTTCCAAAACAAGGTAACATCCATCGAGTATGCTGACCAGGTGCAGTAATACACAAACTCCATAGGTATGAGGGTTTGGGAAGAGACTCAAGGTCTCACCTCAAACTAAATGGAAACAATCTACCCATGATGAACAGGAATCTTTCTCTCTCTCAAGCTGCACAAACAATCTCAGAGAAAGGAAGTGATATTCCTTAAAGACCTATGTAATCACATAAATTTAGTCTGAACCTTAATTCAGCATAAGTGCTATCTTGATGTTTGTAGGATTCATGCTTGAAAGTCTAATGGATCTATTGCCCTGAAATTCTTTCATTTTATAATAAACCCTGCTTTATACTCTGTCTGAATGGTTCTGCATCTTTTCTGAAATCTTTCATTAAAGACACAAAAAATCCAGGAATGTGGATGTTTCCTGAAAGTATTAGAATTTGGCATATTCATAACAATTACATCTAGAAATTTCTTACAGACAGTGCTGAGACATCAGAATGTCCTTTTCTTTATAGATCAGGAACTTGATCTAGGGTGGTGAAATAACACAACCAGTGTCATCCCAAGAGTTAGTGATGTTGCTACTGGAGTCAAAGTCATGTAACCTTAAGGGCACGTTGCTCACTTTAAAGCCATTTGCAACAGAAGTGTGTTTATCCAGAAATTACTTACATTAATCTATCTATCTATCTATCTATCTATCTATCTATCTATCTATCTATCTATCTATCTCTATCATCTATCTATCCATACATATATTCTTTCTTTTTTGTACTTTTTAGGGAATAGTGTACAGGCTGTTCAGGGTCTCATTACTAGATAGGACTCATAGTGATGCACATGTTTACAGCCTCCCAAGAGCTGGGATTACAGACATGCACTGCTACGCTGAGTCTCAATTGCCATCTTAGCATGCTCCAGGGGTAGGGCAGGCACATCAGACCCTGGGATTGAATGCCTGGCCCCTGTGCCTGCTTGCTGATGACCAATATATTTTAATTATTATCTTTGAAATGTTTTATGCCTTTATAAAAGTCATATGCATAATAAAACAAAGAAAATAAGAATAGCTATAATCTCACCATTTTGTAACCTTTTTAATACTTTGCTATGTACTATTTCTATGTTCTATTTCACATGGAGTTTTAAGTAAAGCAACAAAGCAACAATGTTTTTCATATACTTGCAATTTCTTATTTCCTGAAGAATTACTTTTCTGGATGCTTTTTGGTTTGTGTGCATCTTTTTTGAATATTCTGAGAATATTATATGTATTTGATCTGTTTTAGCTTTAGATGTACATTTTACTTATAATTTTAGAAATCTATACATTATGCCAAATTATATATTGTTTTGTCATCATTTGTACCACTTAAAATTAGTTCTTTTGATCAGTTGCCTACAGCTGTTATATCTAATTAGATTTTAAAGGTTAATAATGTCTTCAGTACTTACATAATCACTAAAGCTCAATTACAAAAAGCAGGAAGCTGTTCCTGAATTTTAAATGAAGAAATATTTTAAATACCACTTTTTTGTTTTACTTGGATTGAGTAACAAGTATTCATGGTAATAATTGATTTTTCACTAGTAGCAGAAACTTTTTAAAAGTTATGACATTTCCAATACACTCAAAGTTTAAGGGTGCCTATTATGGGCAGCTAAATTAGCTAGAAATTAATGTACAAGATAGTGACTGGGCTCTGAAGAAGGTATAAAAGAAAGACAGCAGAATTGTGGCTGGAGATAAATCTGAAGTCTAGATCTCACAATAGAGATGCGATGGTCTATATCAATCCATGAAAATACTGCTTTCACCTACGAACTAATTCCTCTATCTTTTCCATATGTAGCAAGTATATATGAAACATATGAACACTTTAATAAATTATAGGGCTATGGTCAGTATATATCCAAGAAGAAGGAGTTTGAATCTTGTGAATGGCTAAGTTTAATAATATATCTGACATGAAATAGTTGTATCAACTAATATCATAGTTATTTAACGAAATATCTGCAGTGTTTCTAGATCCTTTCTTAAAAATCTGATGTATTATCTTATAGTTGCGATAGTTTTATCAATACAAACATTCTATGGTCTTTTATCTTTTTTTAAACTGTTAAACTTTTTTTCTAAAAAGTGTATTTGAAACCTAACAAAGGTAGATTTTTTTAAAAAGTAATTTCTTAGTGAAATAATCACTAGATACTTTCATATGTTTTTGATAACGTTTAAAAATATTTTCTAGGTACAGAACACTCTGATCATGTTTTCACTATGGATGTTTGTAGACTGATGGTATTAAGTAAATCAGGTTTGAAGATGGTCAAGTTAATAACATAATGAATTCATGTTTGAAACACTTTTGAATAGTGCTACTCAGGAATGACTGAAGAAAATTCAAAAAGAGTGCTAAAGATATCTGGAGATGGTTCATCTATACTAGCATGTAGGACCAAATCATTGAATTTAGTAATATTTACTGTACAAGTCTGTGTTAGTTTCTTTTCTCTTGTTGCTAGGACAAATCTCCAAACCCAAAATGAAGGAAGGAAAGGTCTGTTTAGCTCACAGTTAGTAGAGGTTTCAGTGTATACACGGCTAGTTCCAAGATAGAGTGGCACATGACAGAGGGCAAATTTCATGAAGGTGGCAAAGATCAGCAAAAGGAGGGGCAGCATCCCAGGCATCTAGTCAGTCTCTCTCTCCTTCCTTACATTGTAATGCAGAGTATCTGCTTTATGACACTCACATGCATAATTCCAGCATTGGATCAAGAATTAGTCACAAACTCCAGAAGCTGCCCCATGACTGCATGAGCTTTTGGCGGGGGACAACTAGACACAAAGTGTAGCAAAGTCATTAAACAGTAGATTCAGAGGGATCTTGGAGGCCCGTTAGCCTGATCCTTCCATTTTACAGATGGTGGAGCTGAGATACAGAGACTCCATAAAGGCCTTAGAATTATAGCAGAACTGGAAATAGATTCTAGGGACCCTATTTTTCCATGCAGAAGAACTTCCACATATTGGCTCTATTCTGAGACTGAAAGCCAACTATGAAAATACTAGTGCAGGGATGTGACTGAAGGACCATGTTGGCTTGCTTTCTCAAGTGCTGAAGTGTGAATAGATAAGCTATATTAATAGCCTCTTTCTCTCTAAGCCTATATTGCACTGTGTAGGAGTAACAGACTGCATTACTTATCCCTTCGTTCAATCCCTGGTTTGTTTGTTTTTTTAAACCTGTCTGCAAACCAAGTTTTGTTAAGGGCATTTAATTTTCAGGCTTGTCTGTGATTGAATCTAGGTGTCTCTCTTCCACCACCTTTCCTTTTTGTTTGCTCTGGCACATTCTCTGCATCTTCATTGTCAATAGATATTTCATTTGCTGGAGCCTTTTCTCATTTGTAACCTATCACTTGATTTTATTATTTCCCTTCAGTCTTAGGCTCATTTTGAGTAATGTGTTTTCCTTGTACTCTTTTCTCTCAGGAAAATAAAGAGAAAATACAAGACAGAGGGGAGAAACATACATGTTATTAAGAGTGAAAAACAAATTCTCAGTTTGGCTATAACTGTGTCTGGTTTTTCTTCATGTTCTTTGGAGTTTTTTTGTGAATTATTTTTAAGTTAACTAAAACAAATAAATAAAAATAAACAAACAAGATTGTACCTGAATCCTCAGACATTTTAGTAATTATCAAGCTCATTTATATACTTTTAAAAATTATTTGGTCAATGTAAATCCAGGAACAAAAATCACAAAGTGATTTTACTAATTATCCCTTTAACGGTACTATCTCATTAAATTTTTAACATGGCAGAAAGGCTTGTTTAATAATTCATCAAATGATGTATCCATGAGAGAGCTATATTTTAAATAAGTTATACTGGGATGTTGGCTAATTTTCTTGATAGTGTTGCTTTCAGTGTGATAAAAGTTAATTGCAAATCCAAAAATGTAAAGCAATTTCATGGCTTTGTGAGTGCATCCTATTTTTCAACCTTGCTATTAATGGGTTTGCCATGGTGGTGATGTCCAAATGATTTCAGAAGATGTGCGTGTATACAGAGAAAAACAAAGATATGCAATCCTTGATGCTTTAAAATAAGATATTGTTGTAAAGAGGTCCTAGAAGCACACTCTGCCGTGTGCCCATTTCTCTACCATTACACGTATCTGTTGGCTCAGGAATCAGGACTCACTGCCCACTGTGTCCATTGCCAGCTCAACATGTTTGTGAGAATGAAAAAAAAAAAGAAAGAAAGAAAAGAAAATTCACCTTAAAATATTCACTTCCTCTTTGTTCTGTCCATCTCCAAAGTTATTTCTGATGATTCACTGAGATGAGATTTATTGAGGATTTAAAGGCTCACCTCCAATGTTGCCATCTTATTGACAAACTCAAGTTCAGCATAAGTCCCAGGTCAATGTCTTTCTCTCCCCTCTCTGCATCCTGCTCTCTGCCTCCTTACCCTTCAGCCATCGATTCTCTATCCTCGACTGTCTAGGTAGATTTACATTGAGTCTTCTTATTTAATACCACCGATATACTATTCTAAATTTAACTTACTTAATTCTGTTCTTAAGCTTTAGTGTGCAGAGAAATCTTTCAGTTCTATCATTTGCTTAGACTGCATTAAATCCATTAGTGAATTCTGAAGATTTTTGCCTTTGGGTTCTTCCACAAGAATCACAGCCATACAAGTCCTGATTGTTTCTCACCATGTTGTTTTCCACAGCCTAGCTTCCCTACCCAAATATATAACTTTTTATTCTATACCAAGGCCACTGTGCATTTTTGGGGTTATATGTCACATAGTAACATAGTTTTTGTCCAGTCCTACTAATCATGTCCTTAATCACTCACAACTAATCTTTACAATGGCTACCTACTATTATCTATCTCCTCTCTACCTCTGTAAACTTATCTCCTGCTATTGCTGTCCCCTCTAGATTTCTTGTTTTATCAACTGTCATGCTTAGTGCTGTCTTTGTTCTTTTCCATGTGCTATTTTCTCTGCCAGGATGATGTTAGTTTGAATGTCTATACAGCTGGTAGGAACACCTTCTTTCATTGTTGCTTACTACTTTTGTTATTTTACAGGAAGGATTTAATAAAGCATTAGATGTAGTCCTATTCACTTATCTTTGTGTTTATTGCCTTAACATTAGGGGTTATAGACAAAGAGTCATTTATGAAACCAATGAGAAGGAGCTTCTTCCTTATGTTTTGTTGTGAAGTACAACTGTGTTTATGTGTGTGTCTGTGTTTATGTGTATGTATGGCATGCTAGGGATTGAACCCAGGGCTTTATGTATATTAAGTATATACTCCACCATGAACTATATTATCAGTATATCCTATGTTTTATATTAGGAATTTTATGATTTCAGACTTCAAATTTTCTTAGATCAGTAATCATCAAAATGTAAAGGTAACCTAAAGAATGGGAGAAAGTTCTGGCAAAATGTGTCTCATAAGAGTTTAATATACAAAATGTATGGTACATAGTTTAGTGACATAAATATAGCCCAATTAAAACTGGGCAAAGAAGCTAATTTTAAATTTTTTTGCCAAAGGATACTTACAGATGGTTCACAAATGTACAAATACATATTCAGCACTACTAATTATTAGAGAAATATAAATCTCAACCAAAGAGAGTTCTTGGCCTGGGGACATAGCTCAGCAGCATAAGTGCCTGCCTGGCAAGTACAAGGTTCAGAGTTCAATCCCTGGTACCATACATACAAAACAAAGACAGAGTTCTTGTTTCAGTCCTACTAAGATAACTATTATCAAAAAGACAATAAATAAGTAAATATAAAAGTGCGACAAAATTTTATATACTGTTTGTGCAAGTGTAAACTGTCATAGTCATTATGGAAAGAAAAAATATCTACATATTCTTCTAAAAACTAAAAGAAAAACTACTATATAATCCAAAAATCAGAAAATGACTTCAGTATTTCAAAGAGTGACCTGACAACTTGTGTTCATTGTACCATAATTTAGAACAGAGAGTAATCTAAGTGGTCATCATAAGTACTGGATGAAAGGACATAGACAATGTGGTACATATTACAAATATATATTAGTCATCTTTTAAAAAGTAGAATATCCTGCCATTTTAGGGAGAGGTTTTTTTTTTTTTTTTTTTTGGGGGGGGGATGTATTTGGTACAGGGTCTATAGGGTATTCAGTACATTAGACTCAGAGATTCTCCTGTTTTCAGCTTCCCAAGTGCTGGGATTACAGGCTTTTGCCACCACACTCAGTCTCAATTACTGTCTCAGTGCACCTTGGAGGTGAGGCCAGCATGGAATAAAATTCTGGCCTCTGTACTCTCCATATCAGGTGCTTTAGTCTGCTGAACTATCCTCCCATTTGTGAAAACATGAGTGAATCTGGAAGACCTATTAAGCAAAATAAGGAGACACAGAAACACACAGTACAATATGATGTCTCTTATATGTGAAACCTAAAACGTATAAACTAAAGCACACAGTAGCATGCTGATTTGCAAGAGATGGGGGAGAGGGACAAAGGGAGTCCTTGTTCATAAAATAAGATCTTTAAGTTAAGAGATGAATAAATTCTAGAAATCTTACATATACCATAGATGATTACAGATATGTTAATTAATTAATTAATTAATTAATTTATTTATTTATTTTGCAGGCCAGGGTTTGAACTCATGACCTTGTACTTGCCAGGCAGGCACTTGTGCCATGGAGCTATCTCCTCACCCCTTTTTTTTTGGCTCATTGAGGAAAGGACTCACTATGCAGTTCAGGCTGGTCTTGAGCTCACTTTTGTGGTCCATACTGGTCTTGAACTCACACTGATCCTCCTGTCTCAGACTCCCACATGCTGGGATTACAAGCATGTGCCACCACACCCGACCAACCCCAATTTTTTAAAAAAAATATTATTATTATTTTTTACAATAGTTAATACATTGCATAATGTTGTCTTGCTCATACTTGTTCAGAGTACAAGATACAGACATGATTTCTTGTCTAAACCTCATTAATACAGATCCTTCTTTTCATTGTCCAAAGTTGTATATGTAGTCCAATAATCCATATATGTTAATTGTATCAAAACAATGTTATAATTTGATATCCATATACAATAGTATGAATATATAGAGTAAACCTTATCATTGCACACCTGGAATATATGCAATATTTGTCAATTAGTTTTAAACTAGTTTCTTTTTAATTACGTTAGAAAAAATGACGAATGGATAAATACAAAGAAAGAAGGCAGCATACTTAAAATTGCTTTTTTACATAAGATATATGTGATCAAGTTCTTGGATAATCAATGCAAAAGCTCTCCTTTGCAGGAAAATATATTGTCCACTTCACTGGTGAGTAATATAAATGGAGTGGTTAATATGGCAAAGAGCTTATCAAAGAATCTAATGAAGTATCTGTAATTATCAAGTAGCTCTGCTACTGTTCCTCTTCCCACTACCCCCAGACTTTGCATCTTTACCTCAAGTGTGACAGAAACAAACCATAGGTCCTCCCAGGCAAAGAAAAGCATAGTCTGCATACCCTTCTTGCCTTCTCCTAGCAGAGGCCCATGGAGTAACTACAATTGATCTTGGCATATAAGGTTAGCTTTTGTCCCACCAGCTTGTTATCAAACATTTTACCTCTGTGAGGCATCATTTCATTTTACTAAGCCATTGATTTAAAATCCATGAAGATGGAGTCTACCTGTGTTAGCCTTACTGTTGAAATCATATCAACAACTCAAAGAAATTAGAGGAAAACAAATTTTCATTTAGTTATTGTTTGTTTGTTTGTTTGTTTTTGTTTTTGTTTTCTCTGAACCAAGGATCAAACTAAGCACCTTGTACTTCCTAGGCAGGCACTTGTGCTCTTAAGCTATCTCCCTGGCTCTAAAAATAAATTTTTAGAATCCATGTGAACTTGATATCTTTGAGTTTCTTATATTTATTATTGCTAGAAAATAACTGCTTTTACTTAACTTTTTTTTTTCAAAAAAATAAAGGTACATAATCTTCAACTCATATATTCTCATAGGAGTCAAAATTTTCCATGTCAAATTTCAAACTCTCAACTACTTTTTAACTTGTATGATTCATGATTATATGGTGCAGCAAGGAGAGATTCTGAAAACAAGCACTACAGAAAGAAATAATAGTAAAGGAAGAATAGTAAGTTTTCCTTAGGGATCAAACTTGAAAATAGATATACGTACAATTCTATTGTTAAATATATTTTTCAGCAGAAATGTGAGCATAGGATGATTTTTTTTCTCCACAATTTACTCATCTAGAGGCCTTATTTGTTGAGACTTACAGACACAACTACCCCAGGCAGAGACATTTCTTGTCAATTGCCAGCTCTGAGGAAAGCATTGTCCAGATATTTAATACATTCAATACATGTTGTATCTACACACTTTCATAGGAACCCAAACATTTAGGTTTTGCCATTTCCTGTGGATCAGAGAGAACAACAAAAATGTGTGGCACTCTGGATTTTATATTAAATTTCAATGTAAATGAAGATTTGATTTGTGTGATAATATCTCACAACTGAAACCTGAATCACCAAAGTACATGACTGATATTAGGTGAATTAGCAATTTACTAGTCACATAGAGAAGGTCAGTCAATAATGACCAGTGATTCACTCAGTTGCGTAAAAAGATTTTGAAGATCTCATTTGGCAGTAAAATTGGCTTTGCTTCTGATTAGTAAATATCTCATGGAGTCCTTATCTGTTGTGAATGGGTATTTTTATGTGTCCATGATTAATAGCCATCTTTTTTCCTGTGATAAAATAGTCTCAAAAATCTCAGTAACTTAGGGCCAATAAATATTTATTCTGTGCCCATGCTGAGTGTGTGGTTTAGTTGACCTAGCCTGGGTTGGACTGGCCACCAGGTTTTCCCCTTTCAAGTCTGTGTTTTCATTACTTGGGATGTCTTTCCCGTGGCAGTCCTTAGCAGTGTAAGACAGTGATGCCATATAATTGCCCATAACTCTGTTGCCTAGAACTAGCACTGCCATTTTTATCCCTTACGTAGGCTAAAGTCAAATGCCATCCTTGTCATGAGAACATAGTCAACATTCTCAGTGGAGGCTTGCTGCGTCCTGTGTCAAGGCCCTGGATGTGTAGTCTTCACATACAGGGAGTAAAGAAATGAGAAGAATATGGAAATTGTAGAAAATAACTTAAAGCTCACATTTTAATGGCCTGGATCTATCTAACTAAACTGTAAATATTAGCATTGTTTCATGGAGATCTAGGGAAATTAAAAATGGCATAGTAGATATAAATCACAAGGAATGGTTTCTTTGCATGGTTTTTGGATACCCTGTATTAAGCTTCTTGATGTTGTTATGTTCTAATTTACCATGGTCTGATCACTGATTCATGGCTTTACCTGAGTGTAGGTGAGTGGCTTTTACTGGTATTTGGTGAAATTTAATATCAACTTTCTGTCATTGTTCAATTTAGATATTTTAATCTTTTCTTGAGTATATTATTCTGAGTCATGTGGCAGCCATACTTTCTTCAGTGAACATAAAACTTTTGCTCAAATAATTTAATGAGGTCATGCTGGATGCTTTAATTTAAGTTTTGATTTTATCAGTATATGTTTGCAGTGCATAATGATCATATTATACAAAGTTGATCCTTATATATAATATATCTTAATTTCTTATCTTTCTCCAATTATCTGCTAGCATTTCCTTTCTTAATATTTATTAAGTCTGTGAATTTTATTTCTTCCTAATTTTGTTTTCCTAGTTTAAGCGAAAGTAGAGCTTACCTGAAAATGCCAGGGAAAGGACATATATTGTGAGTAGTTAGTTGTTCATTTAACTTTTCCCCACCCTCTACCTCTCCTCATCTCTGCAGCTGATGAGTTGCACAGTACTCTTATTCAGATAGAATGTTTTTTTTTTTTTAAATTGTCTAAGCAACTGCAAACTAAACATTTGCTTATTACTTTCCCTAGAATTTTCAGCCCACATGACAGTTTTTTTTTTTTTTTTTTTTGGCATTTTATTGGTTTCACTGAAAAAGAAAAAAAATGCTTCTGAACTGATTACCGTGAATTTAAAATTGTATGTGTTCATTTAAGTCTACAACATATACTTTACTTCCCAAATTGAGGGCTGAGCCAGGATCTTTTGTGTCTACAGGATAAAGATAGGGAAAATGATAGGTACATTTGTTTGACCGCACACCAAGCTCAGAGTTTTCCCTTAGGGTCTCTATAAATTCAGTGATAATTGAAAAGTCAGAGAATTGTGCACAGATTTTGTATATGTCAATTTATTTTTCACTACCTGTGCTCCCAAAGAGGACACAATTGCAGAACATTGCTCATGTCTGGTATTCATTTCTCAGCTTCTTCATCACCATGGTAAGGATCAATAATGTCTCTAAAAGGTCCACATGTTAAGATTCAAAGTCCATTCCCTGAACGTGGTGGACACAAGCAGAACTGAGACAGAAGGGAAGCTCAACTTGCACCTTTTCCTCAGACAGCCGCAGAGGACATGGCTTGACTGGTGCATCTCCTGTCCCTCCTCTGCTCTGAGAATTGCTGTCACTCCTCTGAAGAGCAGTCTAAGTATTCTACCTAGTTGTGCCTAGTGGCACCAAAAATATAAACAACTGCAGCACTCTGTGAGGCTGAAGTAAGAAAAAAATCACAAATTGGAATCCAGATTAGGCAATGAAACAAATTAAGGAGGCCTGTCAGAAGTTCTCTTTTAAATATACTTAAAGGAAATTTCTTGGCTATGGCACAAAAGCCACAGTATTCTGAGGTTTTGGCTCCACCATTTTTATGAAAATATCAGAGTTGTCTGCCCCCGCCTTTACCAAGACTGCGGCCATCTGTCCTAGAGCCCGGGGGTCATGCCACAAGGTATTGGCACTGGCTGCAACAACTTGAAAAACAGACCTATTCCAGATAGGTCACCCCCCCCCACTGACTCTAACTACATTTGACACTTCCAAAAGTCCTTGGTCAAGAACACAAAATACAGGAATTTGCTCTTGGATGCCCCTGCGGCACCACGGAAGCAGCTTCCTCATCTACATTGGATTGGTCAGGAAGGCTCCCTCTGGCACTGTCACCTACACTACAGCGTGTGACTTTTGTCTCCACTAGTAGAGGTTGAGCACATTGTAGTGAAAGGACTTGGCAACCCTAAAGGGGTAGGGAGACCTGCAATGAAGTTGCTAACAGTGACAGCAGAGACTGAAGATCAAGGCCAATCTTTGAAACTGTGTTAGAAGTGTGGGTAAGATAACATAGCATTGGAGGGCAAAGCTGAAGAGCATCAAGTCCCAGTGCTGCAGAGGAAGTCAAGTCAAAAGCCGAGCAGGAGCCAGAAGCCCCAATTCGTAGTGGAGAAAGAAGCTGGAGGTGGAGATCGGAGGTTGAAAGTCACAGGCAACAAAAGCACTTGAAGCCTGATACAGTGGCAAAGGAGGAGAAAAGATGCTGAGGTGGCATAGCACTGAGGTGGCATACCACAGTGACACAGAAAGAGTTGCATTTGGGTTCCTGAAAGCATAACGGGATCCATATACCTCAACTAAAATAGCAATAATAAGCATCTTTATGCTAAAATCTTTAGCATTAAAAGCTGTAGGGTGCTGGCGCTCACAGGTCAGAGTCAAAGCCCTAACAGCTGAGAGTCACCACACCCAAAGACAGGGTCCACTCACCTCAAGGGAACAGCATTTTGCCAGCTAGACATTTGTCTCAAGTGGAGAAAAGTACCCTCTGCTGACTGATAAGGAAACTTTAAGAAAGCCTGAAGGAAAAAATTTTGACCTGAGGAGAAACGGGTCTTCTCACGAGCAGCAATGTGGTGACCTTGGTTTTTCCTGTTTCTTCTGTCTCTTCCTCACCATGAGGGAATAGTTTTTCTCTTCCACTTTTTCTCCACACCGTGCTATGCTTCCCTATGGGCAAAGAAGTAATGTCGCCATGGACTGCAGGCCTTGAAACTGAGTCCAAAGAATGTTTCTTCACTTTATTTATCTGTTACTTTGTTACTGTGATGAGATATTGACTAACCCAGCCACTCTAGTAGTCTGTGGAACATGTCTTTCTCTCCGTACATTTTTTTTTTCAAAGAAGTTTTTATATAATATAATCAAGGTTTCTATATCACTTACTAAAACAATTATAAAACAATTATTCTATGTTGCTTTATTTTTGTTTCTATCTTTGTTCTTGTTGCTTTTGTTTTGTTTTTCCCCTCGTTAAAATTTTAAAAAATCTAATATTATCTCATTTGTTTTATTTCAACCTTATAAATATTCTGGGAGACAAATGTTATCAAGTAAAACTTGAGGCCATTGTTCTTTTCAAAGTAACTGCTCAGCTTACAAAATAAAGATGTACATTTCTGTCATCCTGTTTTGAAATTATGTATCATTTTTTTTTCTCTCTTTAAAATTAAAAAAAATAGGGTTGGTGAGATGATTCAGTGGACTAAAGTACTTGCTTAGACCAGGTTAGGCAACTGTAGGGACTGGGGTTCATTCCTCAGAACCACATGCTGTGCCAGACCCACCCCTAGGGCAGGCTGAGCCAGCTATAGTATAAAAAAAGAACAAACGAATACACAAATAAATAAAATTAAAGTAAAAAATAAATTGAGGCTAAAGAACTTTCAAAATGACTTAAGACCAAGTGATGTAAGTTATCTAACATCATATTGAATATTTTCTCCACTAACACTACTGCTTTTTGTAATCATCTCATCGAGGAGACTTAAGGAGAAGAAATAATGGCTTCTCTATCTTTAGCCAAATAAAACATGGCATGAGGAATCTTTTCTCCTCGAATCCTGTACAAAACAAATTTTGTCCTTGAAGTGGATCATGTTCAGTCTGATTATATCTTAACAGTAGAGAGAATTAGCAGAACCATCTATTATAAAACTATTTCACAATTATTATTTCTTACATTTACCATCACTATACTATCAGAATCTTAGAAATAGGCCATATATTAGAAAAAATATACAAAGTGAAAAGTTATAGATGAAAAAATTCAATGATAGATTATATTATGACCACATATTATCTAGTCTTGCTTGACTGGACCAGAACCACTAAACTATTTTCAACACTATTTCTTTGTCTATCAGTGGAAATATTTTCTTTGCTTCCTTTTTTTATTCTATAAAATTGAGATGCTTAAGTAGTTTCTAGCTTTTTATTTATTCCAATTGACTACATAATTCCTTCTAGTAAACTAGTAATGTAATTGTTTTTGATTAATTATAGCATCAGTCAGTGGAACAAATTTACATTTCACTAAATTATTCCAAATATAAAATTGCTGTAAGTATATATATATATATATATATATATATATATATATATATATAGTTTTTGTTTTGTTTTGTTTTGTTTTGTTTTGTTTTTGTGTCGCTATGCAGTTCCAGGCTGGCCTTGAGCTCACTTTTGTAGCCCAGGCTGGTCTTGAACTCGCAGTGATCCTCCTGCCTCAGCCTCCCAAGTGCTGGGATTACAGGTGTGCGCCACCATGCACGGCTTTTTTTTTTTTTTTTTATCTATAAGTAAACCCCTAGAATATTTTACGTTTAAGTTCTTATCCTGACTAAATAAAAGAGGGTGAAGAGAAAGTGGAGAGTGAATTGTTTTGGCTCAGCTGTTGTGACAAATCTGAAAGTTTAAATTAGTAGTTCAAAACATACTTAAGTGTAACTGAGCAAATGATTGAGTAACTAGCTGTTGTTGTGTAATAACACTTCAGCAGCAAGCAGGAACACCAAAAGAACAGCTAGAATTTGGAGGCAGGTTTATTTTACACTGATGGGCACTGATTGAAATTAATTCCAGAATATCAGGTCCTCAACACTAGTGGTCCAGGGCTTATATGGGATAAGCAAGCAAGAAGTACAGAGGCGGAGTGGCTGGTCAGTTGGGGACTGGTTTATACAATGACCAGTAGTCTCCAAGAGACAGGAGTGACCAAAACTAGAACAGAAACAATTACCTGGGCAACTAAGAAACTGAAGTATAGTAGCTGCACGAGTGGGGACACTTTTTGTTATAAGACCACAGGTTATGGGAAACCTGTAAGCACTCCTTTTACTTTTCAAAATAATAATTATTTAGCTGTGATATCAACTGACAGAGAAGAAAGCCAGGATTTCACCGGTAATTAAGTAGAGTAAGAATATTCATATACTGTCATATTTTTTTCTTTTGTAAACTAGATAGCTCCCAGCTCAGGAGACAGCCTAGGCTCATTTGATTGGTTATCTGATAATGTAAGGCCAAATGTAAGAACTCCTTATTTCTTTACAGATATGTTCCACTTTTTGAACACATTGGTTAAGGGAAAATGTTTTTTCTAACCATGTCTTGATTGCAGATGTAAATTAGGTCAGGCATAACAGAGGAGTGTAGAACCTGGTGAAATCTGTAAGAAGAAGGTGTGGTTTCCATTTGGTAATCTGGGCTTTACTTCAGAAAAATTCCACCTTTTATCTCCAGAACTGTCTCTTCTACCTTCTGCTCTTATTTTTTGTGCTTTGAGTTGCTCAGTGTTGTTCTTGGCTCCTTCCCGGATTTTATACTCAGCAATTAGAGCATGTCATGATCACTTTTCATATTTGATATCTGGACTTGGAACTCAGGAAATTGAATTCACTACTTTAAATGCTCACTATTTAGTATTTACTAAGGCTAAGTAAAAACTGTAGAAAGTCTTGGATTTAATTGAACAAAGACCAATGCATTATAGGCTTTAATCATAGTAGTAGAGCTTTGGTTGGTTGCAACAGGCCCTAGAGCCAATTAAGCTGCAAATAATAACCTAGTTTGATTTTAACCAGTTGACTGATAGATTAACAGACTAAGCTATGGTAAATTAAATTGTTTTTATATATTCTATTCTTCTTCTCTTTTCTCCTTCCTCTCTTGTCAGCAATGCATTATTTCCTTATGAGATAGAAAACATTTCCCTAGAGAAGAACCTAAAGGAAAAAAAAATGCCACGAATTTTTGATTAATTATTAGAATATATATATATATATATATATATATACACACACACACACACACACACACATATATATATATATATATATATAATTAAAATGTTTAATTTTTGTTCCTATATTTGGGAATTGTGAGGATGATTTTGAAAGATGTTAATTCACGAGATTTGTCAGGCTCATTCCACTATCTCATATAACTTGAAAGGTTGGTTGGCTGCATACCAACACTGAAGCCAGAGCCGATGGGGCTCGTGCTTGTCAGTCAAGTGGAGCAAATCATAGCACCAGCTAAATAAGATGTGCTGTCAACATGTACAAAGTGTGGATACATGACAGACAGGAGATGAAGAGATTCTGTGTCAGAACAGAGGTACAAAGATGTGCAGAGAGGCACATCTGCCTATCTCTCCTACACTGCCGTGCTTCACATCCTCTGCCTGTCAAGCATCCTGTCATAGCACTATCCAGAAGCCACTCAGGGCTTTCTGATTGTGCCTCATCCTGAGTGGCTGAGAAGCATTAGATTGGTACCATGTCATAGCATCAAAAGTCATATAATGTTTCAATGACGTTCTTTGCCCACATAGTGTATTTAGGTCTCTAATATCTGCTGTCAGAACCTCATCACAGAAGACCACTGTCTTAGTTCCTTTTCGCTCCTTTCTGGGACAAAATACCTGACACTCAAAGTTAAAGATGGAAATATCTTTTGAGCTCACAATTTCTGGGGATTTGAGTCCATACCAGCTGGCTCCACGGGAGGAATTGTTGATGAAGGGCAATACTTCAAGACAATGGAAGGCACCTATTTAATATTCTAAATTCTTTCTAGTTATCATGTGCCCTGGAAAAGTACCATGATATCTCCCAGATTAAACCAGTTGTCCTCTAGTTTTCTCTTATGAAACTTTCCTCTGTAATTTAATACATCACTACATCAGTACAATTACCTGTTTGCTTCTTTTTTGGAAGCTTTTAGAGTTGAGGGATTATTATTATTAAAATTACCTTGCAAATTAAAAGAGCAAAGGAGGAGCTTCTTTTTCTCCCTTGTATTATATGCAGGACACCTGCTCTCAGGTAGGTGTAGCCCTCACACTACCTTTCGGCCCTCCACTTGCACAGGTGCGGGATGTTTACAAAATGTGGATCCTGGCCCATTTCAGAGTCACTTAAAGTTCAAAACTTCTCAAGTGGAGACAATGAACAACATCCTATAGAAGAAAGATCATGTCTGCTACAGCCCAGGATGTAGAACTGCTGAATTATTTAGGTAAGTTTCAGAATTTCTCAAGTTGAAACAGTGTTTCAATTGTAACAACCACCAATATTAGAGTGATGGGTCCAAAATAGAATTTAAGCCAGTTAGTATTCGGGCAATCCTTCCATTCATACTCACTCATTTTCAGCATAAATGTCAAACTCCTGCAGTGCATACCCTTCCCAGCTGGTCTCTGTATCTAGAGGCTCCTTTATGGTGGTCATCTAGCAAGCACCTACTCTTTCAGCCGTAGGTGTGACCCATATCTTCAGGACTCATTCATTCTGATGGACAGCCTCGTTCTGGGCTCCTTCCTTTCCTGTGTGGCCCCTGCTCACCTCTTGGTAGGCAAGCAGTCACCCAGCCTTCATGACCTAGCATTGTTACTGAGGTTTTCCTGATGCACTCGTCCTTCATAAGTGTGGCACAGTCCTTCCTCTTTCCTTTGAGATTTTCATTTCTTCACCCATTACTTGATTCTGTGGGATGAAGTGTTTTTGTGGAGCAGGGGGAGTTGTGCTTGTTATGGGGTGTCATGTTTAGCATAGAGGTTGTGATACACAAAACTCCCTACAAATATTAGCTGATTGAATAATGAAAAAGCACATATTCTTAATACAGATATTTTTCCAATAAGCGTTAAAAGTTTTCTTTCAGTGCATTCAAGTAAAAACAAAGTACATTTGTTTTTGTCCAAAATATTACAAATCCCAGGTTTGCTAATATGTTTCCCTAAAAACAAGACATAGCTGAAAAATAAGCTATGGGGTCAGCTTGGGGTCAGCAAGATAGCTATGTGTATGTGGACTAAGTGCCTGCATAGGCAACCACCGGACTGGGGTTGAGTCCCTAATGCCACACATCATTCCAGCCTCACCCCAGAGTACGCTGAGATGGCCACCAAGACTAAGTGTGGTGATGCATGCCTATAATCCCAGGTCTGGCGACGCTGAAAACAGATGGATCACTAAGAGTCTGAACGGTGGTGTGAGACCTTATGTCAAGTACACTAAAAGGAAAATCAGGGGCCAGGCAGATAGCTCCGTGGCACGAGTGCCTGCCTGGCAAGTGCAAGGTTGTGTGTTTGAACCCCGGTCCCACACAAAAAAAAGAAAGAAAGAAAGAAAGAAAGAAAGAAAGAAAGAAAGAAAGAAAGAAAAGAAAAAATGAAAGGAAAATCAACCCTGCTGATAATTAAAAATCAAAAATTCCATCCCCAGTGTCTTAGTTACTCTTCTGTTGTTGCTGGCACAAATGCTCAACACTCAAAATGAAGGGAGGAAATGTTTATTGAACTCACAGTTACTGGAAGTTTCAGTCCATACTCAGCTGGCTCCAAGGCAGAGAGGTGCATGGCAGAGAACAACCTTTCATGGTGGAAGGCAAAGAGCAAGGGAGCAAGGGAGAAGGGAAATCTCCAGCAGCTCAAGCAGCTAACTTCTCTGCATTCCTTACATTGAAATGCAAATCACCTACTCTAGGGGAGGTGCAGCACCCACACCCACAATAATCAATTAAAATTTCAGAAGCACCTCATTGCTGCATGGGGCTTTGCGGGGGACACCTATACAAAAAACCATAACATTCTGCCCCTGGACCCCCAAAGACTCATGCACATCCCTTTATGCAAAAGACATTTTAGTCCAGCTCTAAGAGTTGCCAAAGTCCCAATAGTTTCAGCATTGCTGAAAAGTCCCAAGGCCCAAGTCTTCTCCAAGATTTTAGGCAAACTCTTAGCTGTGAATCCTTGCACAAATGGAAAGTTAAACGCATACAGCATTCAAAGGCACAAGATACGCATTATCATTTCAAAAGCTACACACAGCAGGATACCAAGCATCAGGACAAGCATAAGTCCAAAATCCAGCAGAGCAAACATTAAATCCTGTAGATCCTTGTGGAACACCTGAAGCAATCTGTGGCAAAATGTGAACTCCATGTGGCTCCACCCCTATGGCCCTGTTGGTAGCTGCATCTCTCACGGCTTCT
>PVJA010013149.1:26935-50444 GCA_004027025.1 Myocastor coypus | reverse complement strand
TGTATGTATCTGCTTCCTCTTAGTCCAAAGAGAAGTATATTCTTTCCCTTTTTTTTTTCTTTCTTTCTTTTTTCTATGCAACATCAATAGGGAGATGGGTCATGCCCACACACTGCACTCTATAGAATGATTGTGAGTACAATATGCAATATGTCAACTTTCAAAGAAAAGAAGGGAGAAAAGAAAAAAAATAATGTGGATTTAGAAAGGTTCATGTTTAATTGTTTGATCAATCTTATATACCTATATGTATTAATCTAAACTGATCTGATGATGAAAACATGTAATATAACCATTGTTAAATTTAAACAATAAAAAAATTGAAAAAAAAAGTGTGTGTGTGTGTGTGTGTGTGTGTGTGTGTGTGCGCATGTGCGCGCGTGCGTGCGTGTGTGCCTGACTGCTAATATTTACTGTTCGGATGAGGATATTAAAAAGTTCCTTCAACATTGTACATCACTAACAGAGTTATAATCATTGCTATAATAGCACACTTTGGCTTGGTTACATAACTGTAAATTTAAGATAGAATTGAAAACAAAACTTATAACTGAGTGCAAGATTAAACTAATAGCTTTATGACGAAATATTTATTGACTGGGAAAATAAAACTGAACTGCCTCCACCATAGATCTAAGAATAAGGGAAAATCAGAAGTACGGGACACTCGGTGCTTTGTTTTTGATTTGGGGCATATTTTTAATGAATGACTTTTAATACACGCTTATTATTAAAAACTCCAGGGAAGTGAGAAAAAGAATAAAAAATTACTCACAAATAGATAAGTATGTAAAAGTGGAATTACAGTGTCTGCCACTCAGTAAAATATTAACTTATTTTTATATTAATGGAAGCAAGGTAATTGAAAAAACTCTACAGGAGATAGTGATACCTAAAACTTATTAAGTAAGATCCACAAGGTACAACAAATACTGAGAGAGGGAAACTGTTCCAAATGAAAAAATGAAATGGGGGAGAGGTGAAATACAATGGGGGAAAGGTGAAAAGAAGGAGAGAATATATAATATAATATATATATATATATATATATATATATACATACAAGATAGTTGAGATAGTGCTACTGATTTGTTTTAGTTCACTGTAAAGAAGTTATATTGCCTGGATAATCTTATATAACTCTTTCTTTTCTTAAAATGTATCAGTTATTTACATGTTTAGTAAAAAAATTAGAACTCTAATTTATAAGGATAAGTTCCATTTGCCAGGGCAACGTGGGTTGCAGGTAGTTTCAGAGATAAGGAACAGCTTTGATTTTTGCTAACATCTGTGAATCCACTGCTTTTTGATCCACCTGGTGCTGCTTTGCAATCTGATATCTCTCAGTGTCAAAGATTTCACCCTCCTGCTAACTGGGTTTCCACAGCTTCTTCTTGAGGTAAGCATCAGTGAGGTGCTTGGGGATTTTCACTTGGCTGATATCAATTTTTTGTAGAGGTGGCAGTAACAAATTTCTTGTGTCTTCTTCGTAGAGGAACACAATGAAGGCTAAGAGGCCCAGTCACAAGTAGCAAGCACTGGCCATCTGCTTCAGGTAGACCACTCTCTTGCCTCTGTGATGCCCACTGAGGATGATCAAGATGATACTAGGAGTGACTCTAGCTAAGTTTCCGCACATGCTGACTTAAGGGTTTCTTGCCATGGCTCAAGAGTTTTGGGGGCATAACTTCAGTAGGGTAGCATCTAGGCATTTTTCGAAACTTAACCACCTAGGACCTGCATTCTTGTCCCCACTGATTGGCTGTGTGATTGTAGCAACAACTTTCTCCTTTTTCTTCTAACCTTTGATTTAGCAGCTGTGTACTTTCTCTTGTGCAAAGCCTTTCTAGAATACATAACAGATTAGAAGTATCTACCAATTCCTCTAACCAGGACAGAATTTGGGATGCAATGGAGCTGCTTCTTCTTGGACTTTTTTGCCTTCACCTTACCCTTCTTACCAGTCCCACCGCCAGCATCCTTCTTGGCTTCTGGTTTCTTTTCTTTAGTGTCTGGCTTCTCAGTTTTTTTGTTCACCATCTTGCAAGATAGAAAAGACTAGGCCTCTCTGGATTTTGAACAGCTAGGTCAAAGATGACAATATTCATCATAACAGCCATCTTTAATTTTCTATCATTTTGTTTTGAAATTCAATATTGTTTTTAATATTCTCTTTTTAAAAATTATTGAAAAGTACATCACTGAGTATTGAGTCACTATGTACTTCCAAATTTATGTTATGGTTGTGGACAATATTGATTGAGTTCCTGGTAGGAAACCCGATGAGGAACTGAATGTCTTCTCACTCTTCTCCTAACACCATTCCTCCACGAATTCCTCCTCTGTGTAATGCGTTTTGTTTGACAGGAAAAGTTCCTACTTGAATTGCATACTATGGCAACGCTGATCTTCCTCACACTCTAGTTTCTCAGGGTTGCACGTTAAGTATATTTATTCTGCAGATAAATAATGCTCCACTTCTCCTGTGCAACCATCAGTCTTCCTGTTTCTTGGTCTTAGGTTTTATTTAAGTAGCCTCAACTGTCCTGTGCTTTCTGCAAGTTTGACCATCTATCACCATGCGATCATATAGTCAAGTCATATATTTATTGCTATTGAGGATTTTTGTCAAAGTATAGTTATTTATCATCTAAAACATGTACTAATTTATAGGTTAGTAGTCATACACTATATATATATATATAGTTTATATAATAAATAAATAAAGTGAAGTCATGTTTTCTTTCTGAATGGAAGCTTTTTAAAAAAAATATCTCCATAATGATAATATCAACAACCATCAACCTGTCTCACATCTATAACCAAGGATTTCTCCAGAAATCTGGCTCAATTAAAGTCTGGGCTCTGTCTCTCAGCTATCACAGAAATCTCCATGTGAGTCTGTGCTCATTGGTCACTTTCTGCTGTTTTTCAGACCTCTTTTGATTTCCAAGTTCATGCACCTCTGTATGCTTGTTTTTCATGAAGCCATTTGACTTCATTGTTCATCTCAACCTCTTTTTAGAGTTTCCAATGTCATTATGTCTATGGAAACATTCACAAGCAGGGTACAATTTCACATTGTGCTTGGAGAAATCACTTGGCCCACTCAGTGCCTTAGCTGCAGCACGTGTGTGTGTGTGTGTGTGTGTGTGTGTGTGTGCGCGCATACATGTGCTATATTTGATCTTCTAATATCAGGTATGCCACTAAAGTCCTAACCTCAACCATCAAGAATATCTCTGGATTTTGACCCCTGACTATAAACTATAATTTGTCAAGGAGCACATTAGCATGTGTGCCTGGCAAGATGTGCCAGAATTACCCGGAAGCATCACTGAAACAAAATTTTCTGTGCCCCAATTCTAGAGACTCACATTCTTCTGATCATGGACTCCAATTCTAGGCTCTCAATTTTCTCTGATCATTAAACCACAGTTTAAGAAACATTATGCTACAATTTTCTGAACATGCCTGATTTCTAATTCTGGCTGCTCTGTTCCCATATATTTGGAAGTGAAGGGAATGGTATTTTGTGAATTTCATACATCCAGTCATCTGGATCTGACTGATGTCCACTAGTAAAACAAGTAAGGAGAGGACAGCAATCAGCTGAGCACTTATGTCAGAAATAGCTTTGCTTGTGCAGTTGAGCAGCAGCTTGGCTCATCCAGAATCTCCCAGGCTCGCCCTTTCTTAGCACTTTGCTCCCACTACTCAGCTGTCTCATGGAATCTGAATATTGTTGTGGATGTCAGCCTGAAATTCTTAGCCACATAGTAACTGGCATTTGGCCTGCATTTGTATCGAAATAGTTCTTTTTTTTTCTTTTAATCTTTAACATTCTATAATGTAACTGAGTTATGACCCTGTTCATTGTTGCATCATTTTCTCTATAACTGAACATGCTCCTTTAGAATGCATATTAAATCCTACATGCATTCCAGCAGAATTAAGAGATAATTCCTTATGATTAATTCTTTTTTTTTTTTTCCAGAGGGTCACCAGTTATCCTTACTCAGGGTCGCCTTGGACAGTTTCCTTATCTCTCCTCTTCCCTATGACATTAAAATTCTATCTGCTTACAAAGTTATTACTTCAAAACAGTCGTTAGGCTACTAACTCAACATTAAGTGCTATAGTATGTATTATTCTATATTAATTTTTGGTCCTCTAGCCTTGCAATGAAAGAATCTGGGGTTTCCATTTCTTTTCTTAGATAACCATAGCAGCCTGTTTTATCAGGTCATGTTTCCGTTTTTTTTTTTTTTTGTTTTTTTTTTTTAAATTCATCTTCATTTTAAGTTATTATATGAAGTAAACTGCACAGGAACAATTTCTTCTTATTCTTTGGGTTAAATTTTCTTTCTCCTTTTTTGTACCTTTGCATTGTTTTCTTTTGTATTTCTCTTCTCATATCTCTACAACGTGTTTTCATCTCTGTGGTGGTGTAGGCAATATGCCCAGACTTTTTCACTGACATAGTACTGCTATCATTCTTTAGATCCTTTCTTGCACCTTGGATTCTTATTTTTCACCACAAACCTTACATAAGCAGTCTACCCACTTTTCTGAAATCTGAAAATTAAAGCAAGAGTCTGGCTGGTGCTCTAGGTGTGCTTGCTGGAGTTCTAATCCATGCTTTGGTCCAGACCCTATTCACCTAGGTCACCTCTATCCCATCCTCTTGGCTTGAACTCTTCATGTAATGGCGTGGTGCTTCATGTAAGAGTCTGGTCACCCTTTTCTGAAATCCTGCTGTGGGAAATGACTCTGGGTGATGTCCTCCCACCCAATGTCTTTCTGCTTCCACCCCCTTGGTAGATATTCTGAAGATCCTAGTTTGACAATTTTCAGTGCCATGTCTGATTACGGTAAGGCCCTATAAACCATCCTGTGAACAGCTAATGTTTTCTTTCCTTAATGATCACTTCATAGTTTGTTTGCCATGAGATCACACCCCTTTCTTTATTTGCTAATCTATATCTATTATAGTGAGTGTGGTACTTGCTTTTAAGATGAAACTTCACAATGTGTATTTATCTTCCAAAGCTGCTGCTCCTTGAATCTCTCTACTTTCTAACTAACAAGCATATTGAAAACAGACTATATTATATGTTTTTATTCATCAAAATATGACATATTATAGTAGCAATTCAATTATTTTGTTTCTTAGAATATATATGTACACTGGAAATGTGTATCTTGTTTATGAAGGAATACAATAACAAAGTTGTTCAAACAGTTTAGTAGCAGACATAAATGAGTGGGATAAATTGTCGAATAAGGAGCACTATAGGCTCAAGTGTATTCTAAATCCAAAACTTTATTGTACCTTTCAATTTAGATTTTAAAAATAAACATCTTTAACTTAGTCGTACTTCTGAAGAAGCTAGTATATGGTTTTGTGTCTGTGATGAGTTTCCATGGTTAATGAAATTGCTCTTGTGAGACCTAGATAATAACTAAAACCTTTTTAGGAATGTTACTATGTCAGCAAAGTATTTTTGATAATGGGAGTTAATGAAAATGACTTGGGGTCCGATCCTAGCTTTATCAGCTTTCTAATCATGATACAAACTAAGTTACTCATCACTCTGTATCGCAGTGCCCGCCCGCGGGGGGTCAGCACATGGGTTCTCACCTGGGGAAGGAGCAGAGATTATGACAAAGACCGGGCAAAAGACACGAGAAATGGAGACAAGACGAGATTCTGATCAAGTCTCGTTTATTGAAGAAGTGAATGGGGTTTAAGTAAAGGTAGCAGGGGAAATAGAATCTGCGTCAGTGGTTACCTTGCAAACAGGGAAGGTCTTAAGACATGTGATTCGTGGGAAAATAGCAGGGGGTAGGAAAATAGAAACCTAACTAGAGGCTACCGCGAGTTGAGGCTGTCGCAAGATGATGATGTCATTACATAATGGACGCCAGCAGTTTGGGCTCCCACATCAGTGTCCTCCCTTAAATGGAGATGATGGCAGTGCACCACTAGTAGGCTGCTGTGGGGATGAGAGCATTAGCATGCTGCATGTGCGTAGGCAAGTCCTAGTACATATTCAGTGCACTAGAATGAATGTTGTTCTTCCTGGTGACCAAATCACTGACCTAGCAAGAAAAGTCAAAATAAAATTCCTGAAAAACTAACTTTCCAGTAAGCATAAACACTGAAAAACAAATAGGCTTCACTATTACCCAATAAATTATTCCTTCCTGTACATCTAACTATTTAACTTGAATAAATTATCATATTCTATAACCAAAGAAATATTAAGTAATTTAAATATTTTTGAGAGCTACATTTGGCAGTAATTACCACTTGATATTGTACTTTGCAGAAACTACTAAAAAGAATAATATAAAATAAAAATGAATATCCAAAGATTAAAAATTGTTCATTGAAGGAATTAATGAACAATACATTGAATAGTTTCAGCTGAGAATAAGTATAAACCTGTTAAGACATCTCAACTAAATGTTAGAAGATGTGATTTAAAATAATATAGTTCTTATGAACGTAGAGCTAGTGGCTTTGACATTATATGTCATAAATTTATTAAATATGGATAAAACAAGTATCTTCTGCCCTACCTTTTCCAAAATAACAAACACAAATACAGTTAATCATTTATAATTGACTGGTAAAACAGATCAATCATTATATAAATCTACTGGAGCGTTATATTAGTATTCATCCCCTGAAATGTATATGTCTTAAGGACTGATTCAGGAATGTTATACTTAGTGATCAACCAGATAGCTCAGTGGGCTAAAGTGCCTGCTTAAGAGAAGTGCAGGGGCTGGAGTTTGATCTGTGGTCTGCTGGGCTGGCCCTGCCCGAGGGATGCCCTGAGAGGGCAACTGAGACTGAATATGGTAGTACACGCCTATAATCCCAGCTCTTAGGAGGTTGAAAACAGGAGAATCACTATAAGTCCAGTCTATATAGTGAGACCCTGTACATCTTGTACTAAATACTTTAAAAAAAAAAAAAAAAAAAAGAATGTTATACTTAACACTGAGCTCTATGGAGAAAATGAGAATATTCCCATGCCTTAATGAAACATATTCTCCAAGCTTTATAAATCTTATCTGAGGGAGGGACTGTGTTTGAGTTGTCAGTCAATTTCTTTTTTCCTTTTTTTTTTTTTTGAGACAGGGTCTTGCTATGCAGTTCAAGTTGGCCGTGAGCTGACTTCTATAGCCCAGGCCAGTCTTGAACTCACACCTATCCTCCTGCCTCAGCTTCCCAAGTGTTGGGATTACAGGAATGGGCCACCACACCCAGCTAATTTTTTTAATCAGTTGTTATGAAAACTGATATTGATGAAACAATAATAAAAATATTTCAAAATAACATGTAATTTTTGAGGAACTTGGAATGTTACACTTTGCATTCAGTGTTTCACTAGTTAGTCCTATATCTATTAGAAAACATGAGCTGCATAAATTTGAATGAAAGGTGAAAATATAAATCATTCTTCCAAATATGAAAAAAAAACCATTAAATTTGAAAAGGAAACTTTATTCTCTCTGTTGTCTTCTCCTCCCGCTACCATCGCTCATTCCCTCTTACAGCTCTCCTGCTGTATGCCCCACTTTCTTCCCAGAGAGACCACAGTTACCTGAAGATGGATAACAAGCTGGTATGCTTTGTGTATAGGTGCCCTCCCCAAAGCCTCATGCAGTCATGGGGCAGCTTCTGGAATTTGTAATTGATTATTGTGGAAATGAGTGCTACCCCTCCCCTGGGGCAGGTGATTTGCATTTCAGTGTAAGGTAGGAAGAGAAGTTAGCTGCTTGAGCTATAGCTAGCTCTCTCCCTGTGCTCTTGCTCTAACCAGCCACCATGAAAGGTTGCCCTCTGCCTTCTGCCTCTCTGCCTTCGATCCAGCTGAATATGGACTGAAACCTCCAGTGACTGTGAGCTAAATAAACCTTTCCTTCCCTCATTTTGGGTGTTGGGTATTTGTCCAGGCGACGAGAGAAGAGTAACTGAGACACAAGCATGGGACTAAAGAGAGTTAGGAAACTCTGCATTTATCACACAAAATGTTTCCATTTCTTTTCAAATTTCATATCTTAGAGCTGCTATCAGAATAACTGTAGTTAATTTTTCAATGCACCTCAAGATGTAGAGAATAGAAAATAAGTGCAATCTCATCACGTGCCAAGGGGCATAAGGTGACCTACTGTTGACTTTAGAATGCTTACCTAGATCGGATTCGCTGCTTTTTAAAATGCTTTACAATGATTTCCTTTTAAAGCTTTAATTGATTTTCATTGTACATTTTGCCTTGGCTGACTCCTTAGTCAAAAAGTGTGGGATGATATTCTATTTATATTTTAAGCTTTCCTGTTTTGCAAGTTCATTTTACTGCATTTTTTTTATTAGAGCATGTTGGTTATACACATTAACAGGCTTCCTTTAGGTAGATACGCACATGTATACAGCCTTAATAACTTTCCTCCATTACTCTCTTGTGCCACCTCCTTCCTCATTTTGGATGTTCAGGAACATCGCAGTGCTTGTCACGAGTTATGATCATAATCATACCTCCTATGAGCCATTATTACATCCTCCACTCCTCCTTGGAATATATCTGAAAGAATTATAGTTTTCCATAGAAATATTATACACTCATGTGTACTGGGGCACAGAATGCATAGATTATTATCTAGCTATGAAACAAGCCTAGGTACCATCAGTAGATGAATAAAGAGTGATACACACACACACACACACACACACACACACACAATTGTTTAGCATGTGTCCACAAGCAAAATGAAGTTGTGTCATTTAGAAAAATATGATAATGGAAATTATCATGTCGTGTAACTGAAACAGAATAAATAAAAAGGAAAATGCTGAATGTTTTCCATAAAGTGTGCATTCCAAAAAGTTGCCCAGAAAGTGAAAGAAAGATGACTATCAGGATGATGTTCTTAGCAACACAGGAAATTAAGCTGTAACTCAGTAAATGTACAAGTTTCAACATGGGTTTGGCAGAACTCATTTATCTCAAGTAAATGACTAATATCTTAAGTGTGGGTATGATATTCCTATTTGTAAATGATTTAATGGTTTTAAAAGCCTCATATGGTATGATTTCAGAAAGAAAATAGAATGATTTAGTCATTAAGGTATTTCTTTGATATTCTTGAAAATTTGAAGGTAGATTGTATGATTTTACTGTCTCACAGCAAAAGTGACATTTCAAATTTCCTACTGAGTCAAAATATTTGTAATATTTAAACATAGGTTAGTTTGTTATTTTGACCTTACAAGACCAAAAGGACTTCTATCAAGTCCTTAAGTCAACTTTTATATATGGTACCATGCCTTTTAAATTAGTTCTAGTATCAACATAGAAGTGATTTATTTTATCGTTACTCTTTACTTTTCTAAGAAATTATTTAATGCTCGTAGTCAGTGAAGCGCCCTCGCTTAGCAGCTACTGAGGCAAAGTTTGGTTGACATCGGGCTGACGTCCCAGGATGGAAGTCTACGGTCGCATGCGTGGTCTTGCTTAGGTGAAACTGTCTGCGCGGGCCCAGTTTTCATGGAATCGCACCAGACATGCTGAAGAACCTGAGCCAGTGTGGCCCTGGGATACCAGCTATCCACTCTAAGGCACAAGTTAAGCACAAGAGACTTCCCAGCCCAGACTTCCTCGAGCCTGTCGGGATGAGTGGGTATGTGCTTCAAGGCCAGCTGCTGGCCTGCTGATGAAGATTATTTTTGTATCAATAACTTATACTTTGAAACTAGATTGAGAAGTAGGTGAATATTTAATGTGCTTGATTTTAGGTTTATTTGTCATTAATTTCAGGGGCCTTAAGTATTACATTTTAAAATTGGCTTAGTCAGCAGTCATTTTAATAAAATTTAAATATATTCTATATACTGACCATTTAAAAGTTTCTCAAATTAGCCTGGCGTGGTGGCTCACGCCTGTAATCCCAGCACTCGGGAGGCTGAGGCAGGAGGATCGTTGTGAGTTCGAGACCAGCCTGGGCTACAAACGTGAGCTCAAAGCCAGCCTGAACTGCACAGTGAGACCCTGTCTCAAAAAAAAAAAAAAAAAAAGTTTCTCAAATTAGAGATATATTTTTTTAAAAAAATATATCAATGAGGAAGTCACAACTTATAAGGCTGGCCAAATAGCTCAGTGGATTAAAGCTCCTGCTTAGGCAGACGCAGGGGCACAGGTTTGATTCCTGTCTTACCATGCTGCCCTGTAACTCAGGGCTTGCTGAGACAGTGTTTGAGACTGGGTGTGGTGGCATGTGCCTGTAATCCCAGCACGTGGGAGGCTGTAAACAGGTGAATCGCTACAAGTCTGATCTAGTAGTGAGACCTTGAATGCCCTGTAAACTCTTCCCTAAAACACAAAAATGAAAAAAAAGAGGTCATAATTTGGTCAGATTTAAGCTTTTCCATGGGACAACCCTCTCAGACCGCCCCCTCCTGTCCCTCTCTTCAACAGGAGCTTTCTTTCACCCAATAAATATATTCTGCTCCTAAAAAATAATAATAAAAATAAAAAGAACTAAGCTTTTCCAATATTTTTAATGAAAATTTCAAATAATCATACTTACCTGGTAAGGGAGATATCATAATCGTGAAAATTTCAAATATTCAGAAATTTAAAAAAAATATATAGTGAAGACACATATACTGACTTCATAGATTTTACATTAATATTTGGCTATGTTTGCTTTATCATGTCTATTCATCTATACAACCGTATATTTACAGCTATTTTTACTTTAGTAAAAATATACTTTGCTATAATTTGCTCTATACTTAATATACTTTGCTCTAATTTCTTAGAGGTCAATAATATGAAAATATTTAGGGAGTAACTTTACAGGGAGCAAAATTCACAAATCTTATGTGTATCATTTAATGAGTTATAAGATATGTCTGTTTCAGTTTCATGAAAATATTTGATATGTATCTAAAAAATACATATTGAGCACTTTTATCATAGCATGCATGGGTATTGTGATAATTAATTCTCTTGCATCTGGAATCATTATAAAGTATGTAGGAAAAAAGTTTGATATTGACAACTAGGAACTGTATTATTTGATTTGTCCAATTTGAAAAATAAGTTTGAATTCAAAACATAAAAGGCAGTTTTAAAGTGGAGGCAAAAGGAATGGACAGAAATAAGTTGGTTACACGCTCCCTCCCTCCATCCAGCTGGACAGCACAGAGGGTGCCTTGCCAAGGCATACAAGGCTGTTACAGTTTTCCTAAAATGTACCAAGAAAAGGAATGGCTGCATATACTAATACATCAATACATAGATTAAGTGTTATTGCTTGACATCGTACAGACACCAAGAGGGCTATTTTGTGTACTTGCACAGCCAAATTGAAGATAAAAGCAGCAGCAAATGTGAAGTTGCCCACATACATCAGTATGGTCAAACAGTGAGAGAGAGCGAGCGGGATGGGGAGGCTCCTTAGGAAGTCATCATGGAGCGTAGCACTGTGAAATAACCACGGCCATCGAACAGAAGCATCTGCTTCCACGTTGAAGTTAAAATTACAGTGATTTTTTTCTTATAATTTGCTTAGCTCAAAGGAGATTCTGACTTATAGTCATTGTCCTTCTTAGGTTTTTAACCCATAATAACATTTTCAGTTCACAAACCTCAGGGTCACTAAGAAATCCAGTCAAAGGTCATAAGTGAATCACTGACTTGAAAATTTTGGGCCCTTCTGGATCATAGTTTAGAAATGATCTAGTTAAAATTAACACTACATGTCAGCTCTGTATTAATCATATATTACGCATCCCTAGGATATCATAAGAAGGTGTGCTGCGTGAAATGGCTTTGGGGCAATGCCATTCATGTTTCCTGCTAGATACACCGCTTCCAGTTTCACACAGATCTAAACTACAGGCACAAGGCATTTAATGTTCTTCGTCCCCTTCTCACTTAAGGAGAAAGCAACAGCAATTTGACACTTCCGAGATACTGACTACAGACACCTTATTCCCCCAAAACAAGACCACGCTGGAAAATATTCAGGTTGGAAATGAGAGATCAAAGATGCCAGCCGCACTCAGCCTGTCCCTGTCTTACAAAGCATCGATAGAATGAGAGAATAGTGACGACAAGCTGGCTGGAGCTGCATCTTTGATCTCCTCTTTTTAAAGCTCATTATTCACCAGCTAGGTCTCCTTCCTGGCAAAACAGGGAGCAGGAAAAAGAGTGTATAGGATGGCACATATTGAATTAGGAGATCAGAATTTTAAATTCTAACATTACTCTTGTTGGAAAGCTGTGTGGTCTCTGCAAAATCACTTACTTTTTCTGGGTCTCATTAATTCTAGTTGCAAAAGAAGGGAGGTGGCTAGAAGCAGTTTCAAGCTCCTTGCAACTCTGAAGTTGGATTATTCGGAGAGCCATCTCTGCAGGCAGACTTTTTTTGATCTTGTATTTTCTCTTTGGTAATTGTACTAGATAGAGTACAGTGACATCTGGGGAAAGACAGTAAGAAAACTTTAATTGCATTTTCTTTTTTTATCTAATCAGTTTAAGTGTCCAAAATATACTTATATTGGCTTGTGTTCTAGATTTAATGCTGCAAATGGTTTTATGTTGGTTTGATTGGTTCAAAATGTCATATACAAAATAACTAATAGAAGATAGTGATGCCGCATAAAACATTTAAATCACGCAATTATAAGATATTTATAAGCATTTAAGGCATGTTTTGCCAAATCACTTTTCTTTGCATATTGTTTTGCTGGCTGACCAAAAATTAATCAAGCTCTCCATCTCCCAGCGTGGTAAAAGTCAAATGGATTTTGTCATCAGCTGAGCCATCTGTCTGCTCATACTGTTCTGCTATTTTCTTTTTTATTTTTGAAACTCTTCTACTGAAATTAGAAATGGAGGTGGAGGAAGCAATCAGTAAACACAGTAATGACAGCATTTCTTATGCTTTTATTATTTTTAATACTGAAGCAACAGGATATATGAATAGCAATACAGATATATTTGTTTTCATTCAACTATTTCTTACGTTTTTTCTTTTTTTTTCTGACAAAAAGTTTTCCTATTTTGAGTTATTACTGTACAATTTGTTTACCTTCACCTAGCAAGAAGGTACTGGGCCTTTGGTCCCAGAGAGACATGGCCAAAGCAAAAGAAGTTGTGTGTGTGTGTGTGTGTGTGTGTGTGTGTGTGTGTGTGTGTGGTGTGCATGTTTATTTGCTCTACAAAGTGAGCGCTCAGGGCTTTTCTCTGGAGAAGACTGAGGCTTGTGTCACAAAGCGCTCACCAGGCTCCCTTTGGTTCTCTTGTCCCATTTACCCGAAGCTCTGTGCTCCGGACTTGTCTTTCCCTGAGGCCTAGCAGTGAGAGATTAAATGTGTGAAATAAGAGGAAAGTGGACAAAAATCACGGAGAAGTAGAACTGTATTTTGAAAAGGAAGACCTCTAAGCACATTTCCTCAGTGCTTTTGGAACTCTGGTGTGGCACTGTTGGTCAAAGCCACTGGGTCCTTTCTTCAGTGGGTGCTGCTTAGGAAACTGATTTTCTAAGGCTAATTCACCTCATAACTGAGGTAACCCCATTTATTAGGAAACTCACTACAGCAGAGCAGAAGTACTATCTCATTACTTTCTGCCAGGGCTTTTTGTGCTGCCTGTTGCAGCTGTCTTCTACATGTGTACCTTTTTTAAAAATTTAAAGACAAGATATCACTTCACTGTTACTCTTCGTTTTTAGAGCAGACCTGTGTGATTTTGTTGGGATTATATTCTCTCCTAGCTTTCCCCGTGTCTGGTTATTCTGCCTTGACTGTTCTGAGACTTTAAAATTACTCTCATATAATGGAACCAAATGAGTTCCAAGGTCTCCTCTGTGTTGGCTGCCTTAGCAACAGCCTTTAAATGAGATAGCTTTCTGTATAATAATAGAAACTGGATCCTTTCTATCTGGCCTAACATGTTTGTGTGGTTGAGTTTCAAAAGAAGCACATATTTATTTGGTGGTAACAAAGTAATTTTTTGAAAATAGCAAGTAATGAATTTCTTCCTCACAAAACCATGGAGAACGTGGCTTGCCTGAAATTCCATCTCCTTCTGACCAGGTTCAACTGGTGCTTAGGATGACACACAGTTAGATTTATTTCAGTGGCTTCCTGATAGATAGGAAGAAATCTGGCTGTTTGTGAAAGATTTATGGTTTAGAGACTGTCGTTTGAAACCTGTATTTTCGAAGACACTATAGTGACTAATATGGGTAGTTGTTATTTTGTTCTGTATTTTTTTCACTTTTTAAAGATTTATTTATATTTGAAAGGCAGTCCATTCACATAGTACTTTTGAAAAGCTCTGAAGGATTCACAGATATCTCTTTTTCAATTCCATCTTTCCAATGCCCCCTTCCCTGAAATAATGAGGGTTACTAGCTATTTTCAGAAATTCCAAACTTTCAAGTTTCAAGTTCTTAGAATCAGACAGTTGCAAAAATATTATATCTTATTTTATTTTTTAAAATCCTGAAAATATATACCTCCACTTAGTTTCATACATAGAAACACAATTCTGGACGTTTGAAACATTTCAAATATTCAAGAAACAAAATGTAAGCAAGATAAAGGGGAATTTCTTGAGGAGGCTTATGATTAGAATGCCATTAATGGACTGGCAGAGCACAAAACAGAACTGTGTGTCACTGGGCTTTGTGCACTGACACTATAGATACCAAGGCACCTGGAAGGAAATGTAGCTATTATCTCCTGGGACATGGGCTAGTGACTACAGTGTTCCTGTTTTTTCTGCCTTTTGAGTAAATATCATAGGATTTAAAATGTTATAGCACATAGATTGGATGAGGCATTGAACAATTTTTGATGTTTTTCTTATTATATAATTACAAATAAAGAGAAAGCATTATCTTTCCTGCTTCATGTGTTTCACATAATAAAACAGTTGTGCAAGCTGCTAAGTTATGAAGCTTTCCTTTAAACAGAAGAGACCTCAGATATGTTTCTAAAAATCCCTATTGGCTTAATACAACATGGAGCAGGAGAAGGTTAGGAAATGTTACCATTTAATTAGACCTCCAGTGGCTCAGACACAATTGAAGTGCTCTGCACCTACTTGGACTGAAGCACAGAACAGGAGAGAGACGTTCCTGACTGTCGCACACTGTGAAGCTCTCAGTGGTGCTAGGGGAAACCGTGAGGGGATGAAGAAACATAGAAAATAGATGAAAGCTGAGGTCAGATGGAGCCTGCTCTCCTGATGAGAGAAGAACACCTGAACAACCAACCTAGGGTAGTTTACTTATACATTTGACAAAGTTAGCATCATAAGGCATGGGGTTTCCTGATGTCTAATGACTGGAATTGTATCAGGGGGGTATTCTTCTCAGGACTGAGGTACCTTGATTGCTTCAGGCTCTGCAGCTTTGTCTTTGTCCCACACACAGGACCAAATTCTTTAGCCTTTCCCTACAGTTTTGATGTCCAGCAGTCCTTCCACAAAATCCCTGGTGTAGAGGCTGCTACAAAATGCCTAGAGCATTTCCAGTTTGCAGACTGTTATTTCTTCCAGAATTTCACCCATAGCTATATTTAAACTCTCAAGGTCAAAGGAAACATTATAGCCCATATATATATATATATATATATATATATATATATATATATATCAAATTCAAATATTTCTTTGTGGAGTTTGTGATATAAAACTATGTGAGATCCATGATTCTCTGCACTTATTAGGGTCCATATTGATTCCAATATATTTGTGAATGGAAAAGGAAAAGAAGAATAATTAAATTACATTCTTCATATAAATCATATTTCAATTCAATTATGTAAAATCTAAATGCTTAAACATGGCCATATATCATAGTAGTAATTAGGGAATTAGAGTGAGTGATTGAAACATGTACTGAATACCATACATAAATGTGAAGTATATTCAACGAACTTTTAATACCTTAAAATTAAATATTGCTAGATTTTTTTTTCACAGCTATTTGTATAATGGTCTATACTCTGCTGCAACAAAGCACATCACTTCAGCGGCTTCTCTGGACTCACAGCATTGTGCATTGAGATAAGACAGGGTATCTTTTAATTTGGGTTACACGTTAATTATGCACTATATTCTTTATGCATAATATATTTCATTGTGTCTATGATGTACAACATACCAAATAAAGTGTGTACTAAAAAAATGAAATATGCTAGCCATGAATTGTCCATGTGGAGTAGGCCATAGAGTTATCCAAAAGATTTGGAAAACCAAATATGGCCCAGTGCGGTGATCAGTGTACACGCTCAGGTGCACAGAGAGCAGCAGTGATCTGAGGATTACTCTTTGCTGTATGGCCCAGCATGTAATACACAATGACTTGATTTTTATTTTCTATTCTAATATTTTCATCGAGTCACATGTCTTAAATTTGCATTCAGAATCAGTTTCTAAGGATGCTATGAATATCTTTTTTCCTTTTTATTCCTCTTCCCTCTAGTCTCTTACCTTTCAAGCACCAGGTAAAACTTGTGAGGTAATGTATTACGTCAAGGTACACTTTTAGATACATTGTCTCAATTAAAATACTTTATCTTTTTCTCTTATTTGCTGTTCTGTGTCTTTTATTTCATTATGTATGTGTGCATATATGTATTATATATGTACATATGAATATATAAATATGTACATGCTTACACATATTTATTGGGTTTTCACGTAAGAGAAACCAGTTGCTTCCCTTAAACACTGGTCTCAAGGGACTTCCTTTCCTACAAATGACCCCTCACTTAGTTTCTGTATTCTAATGAATATTATCTATTATTGCTATTGGTATAAACTGATTCATCAAAATTTGCCATATTTTTCTTTGTAAAAATTGTTCCTAAAGCCGGGCGTGGTGGCTCACGCCTGTAATCCCAGCACTTGGGAGGCTGAGGCAGGAGGATCGTTGTGAGTTCGAGACCAGCCTGGGCTACAAAAGTGAGCTCAAGGCCAGCCTGAACTGCACAGTGAGACCCTGTCTCAAAAAAAAAAAAAAAAAAAAAAAAATTGTTCCTGCAAAATATCAGTCAAAGTTATGATAACTTTTTGTTATGGTTTGTGTTTATTTGCCCTCTGTCCCCAAGCCCTCATGTGGTCATACACGACGATTTTTCAGAGGGGCCCAGATCTAAGGTGTGTGATTCTAGAATCAATTCATGGTGCTATGTAGGACCCAAGGCACTAGGACTCAGGGCATGAGTGCTACCTGCCCTAAGTAGCCTGGAAGATGTTAGAGATATGGAAACTGTGGTCCTCTTCTGGTTGCTTTGCTGCCCACCATGAACTGCCTCATCTCTGTGGTGTCCCTCTGCCATGTCACTCTCTCTTGAAACCAGCAAATTATGGGCTGAAAACTCTACAAGCTAGGAGCAAAAAAAGCCTCACCCCTTTCACTTTGAGATTCAGTTATTTTGTCTCAGCAACAAAAATCTAATACAACTTCAAAGTAAGATAACTCAGGACTGGTGAGATAGCTTAGCAGACTAAGCACCTGTCGTGGCAACTGCAGGGACCAAGGTTTAGTCCCTGTCCTACATGCCACACCAGCCCTTCCCGTGAGCCACTCTGAGCAGGGTAAATAGTCTGGGCGTGGCCACACACACCTGCAATCCGAGCACCACGTGTCTGTGCTGTGTAGCGAGACACGGTACCAAACACATAAAACAAAAATAAAATAAAAATAAGATAACTCCATGAGAAACAAGAGAAATAATATACAATGTGAACTAAAGATACAAGCAGAATTAGCTGAAAACAGTAACCTATAAGAGTCAAAGTTCTTTTTTTTTTTTTTTATCTTTTTGAATCAGGGTCTTGCTACACAGTTTAAGATGGCCTTAAGCTCACTTTTGAAGCCCAGGCTGGTTTTGAACTCACACTGATCCTCCTGCCTCAGCCTCCCAAGTTCTGGGACTACAGGTATGCACCACCACACCTAAGAGTCAAAGTTCTGAATGGGTAGACTTTTTTTTTTTTTTTTTTCAGAACAATGGATCAAACTCAGGACCTTGCACTTGCCAGGCACACACTTTTGACTCTGAGCTACCTCTCCAGCCCATTAGGGTTGAATATTTTGATATAGAAGAAATTACAAAGAAGAACCAGATATCACAAACAAAGAAAAAAATAAACACAAGTACACAACTGTCAATTCTATAGAACACTAGATAGTTAAAATAACTAGTAACAGTTCAAAAGAAAATATAAAATTCAAGAATAGAGACTAGCAGTTATTAAAATAGAAGAAAGAAAAGGAAATGTAGAGAATATGTAATGCGGTAATAATATAGTGTAATCGAAATCTCAGTCAGAACAGAGAAAAACGTAGGCGAAGTAATAAAGATCTGATTGAAAGACTTTAGTAAATATTATTGGGATCAATCATAATATTTAAGAAGTCTACAACTCCTACAAATGATAAAATAAAAAATATAATGAGGAAATAGTAGTAAACTAATACCCAATATCTTTGTGTAAAGACCCTGGCTCACCACCATGGTGGTAGGGTCACACCATCCTGGCACGCTGTCTCAAATCAGGGCTTGTGCTTCAGCGAAGACTAAGACATTGCCTGCGCTAGGCACAGACCGCTGGCAAAACCTAAGTGAGCAGCCTGGGCTGGGAGGGCAGCTTGACCCTGCCCTTCACCACAATGTACACTTTACAGAATGGGGAGAGAGAAAAATTTTCAAAATCCAGATCATCCAGCTAGATCCCATTCGATTTCATTGTCCAGTTGTGAGTATAAGTGAATGAGAGAAGCAAGCCCAACTTAAAACTGAAGATGTGTAAAAGAGTCTCAAAGCCCTCAGGTGTATAAGTCTGATGAAATTTCTATGAGAGCCCCTGGGCAGGCAGAGGGGCTGGACAAAGATATGTGGCATGAAAAATGGGAGAAAGAAAGAGTACACAAGCACCACCCGAGGGCCACGGACAACTTCCGCACATCGCGTGGCGAGCGTCTGCCCTGCTACCGGCTTTCTCTGCCTTCGTTTGAGATTTCCGTGAACTCTGCACCTTCCAAGCTCAGCTTTTTATTGCCTGATAATCATGTGCAAGGGTTTTATACTTTCCTACCTCGAATTCTATTTGAGCATAGCAACATAAGCAGTGAACGCTTGGTTGTTATTTCAGAAAGTGTGATATATCACACTTTTTACACTGCCTATTCATTTTTTTTTTTACCTCAAGTTTATCCACTGCACTATCACTGGAGCTAAGGGCCAGTGCTCCACTCGTGATGGCTGATGGGTTCCTCATAGCCAATAATGCAACAAAAAATCTACCTTCAATCCCATTTTATTACAAGATGCTTTCAGGCAGCTACCGATAGCAACTTATTGGGACACTTTAACAAGAGGATATATTTACTGGTGGCAAAGACATGGGAATGAAACAATGGGGAGGAAGAATTTAGAGTGGAAGTGGTTAATTTGTGCTACAGATCCCATAAAAGTTTGGCTAATTGCCTGGAGAGGAATAGTCTTTATTACTAGCAAATGCCGTCCGGTGCACGGTCTTCCAACCACAGACATCAGTTGGCTAAGGAGAGCATGCGCTTGGCAAGACAGCTTCCTGCTGACAGCTGAAGGAGAAGCATCAGCGTGACAACTCCCAGACAGTACGGTGAGTGGGAACAGCACATTTCTAGGAAGACAATGCAGTGAGGCCTGCAACAAGCTAGAAGAGAGCAACTACCAACTAGAATGTGATTATTACTGTATAAAGTACAAGAAATGAAAATAAAAGACACTGTGAGTCATAGAAAATCTAAGACCATTTCTTTTTTTTATTTTATTTATTTTTTTCTTGTTTCAGAACCTTTATTTGTTTATTCACTCATTTTTGTGGCCGGCTCAGCCCGCCCCAAGGGCAGGGCTGGCGCAGCATGTGGTGCCGGGGATCGAACCGCGGTCCCTGAAGCCGCCCAAGCTTTCCCAAGCAGGCGCTTTAGACCACTGAGCCATCCCTCCAGGCCCCTCTAAGACCATTTCTTATGGCACATCTACTAAAAAGTCAATGTGTATCATTAAAGAAAACTGATGCCAGGTGTTAGTTTTCTTTCAAGAAGAAATGGAAGCCAATAAGATACATAAATATGAAGGTAACCCTAAATATTTTCCTCAAAAGAATTATATCTTGAGCCTGCAGTGTATGTGAAACTAAAATACAATCATAACAAACGTTTGTAAAAAACATAGTGAGGGCAGAAATAAAAGATGTAAGAAAAGGAAACAAATAGACTTCCTCAAAAAAAAATCTCAAAATTTTAAATTATGTTTTTATTACTACACAGTGATTTTCCAGTAGCCTGATGGCTTAACACAACCCAATTTTATTGTTCTTTTATTATTATAAGCAGGAGAAATATGAAGTTTAAATTTCAATTAAATTTTAAGTCTATGCTTTTTTAAAAAAAGTTGGCTGCATTCTTTTCCAGAGACATTAAAGAAAATGCATATCTTAAGAACAACAAGTTAATTCAGTGGACCAAGCTCCCACTTAGGCAAGCTCAGGGGCCAGCTTCTGTCGCCGGTGCTGCATGTGGTGCTGGGCTACACTTCCAGGGTGCTGTGCCAGCAGCTGAATCCAGCATGGCGGTACACGTCTCTAACCCCAGTGTTGCTGTCTTCCTAGTCCAAGTGGTTAGTGAGACTCTGTGCCAAATACATAAGAAAAACAAAGCATGAATTTCCTTAGTGTGCTGCTCATAGAAAATAAAGAAAACTTATACAAATAAATATATGCTATTCTTATCAATTGTTAACTATACACTTAGGACATCATTTTTCGACCCAGATAGACAGCTCAATAGAATAAATGTTTGCCTGGCAAGCACAGGGTCCTGAGTTCAATCCCTAGTAGTGAAAAAAAAAATCATTTTTTCTTAAATTTATCTATGAACCAATTTCAACTATGTGAAACCTAAACAGTTATTTTGTTTTGCTTTCATTTTAGCAGTGTAACATATATATTTTGCCTAGATTTTGACATTATAAAGTATGTTTACAGAATATAATGCATAACAAGGATGGAGAATTTTCTTACAAAATTTTTCTATTCTATCCTGAAGTATAATTTAGCCAACACAACAATCTTTCACACTAAAGAATTTGATACAACTTACATTGACAATTACATTAAATACTGGATGGGTAGAGAAGAGTAATAATGTGATCAAATCGTGTCACCAAATAAAGTTTATAAATTTGCAAGTGAGATCATATAAATTGAAAAATTTGGGGCTGGTGAGATATCTCAGTGGTCTAAAGCACCTGCTTAGGCAAGCTTAGGCAATCACAGGGACCCGGCACCGCATGCAGTACCAACCCCACCTGGACATAACATAAATAAATAAAGTTTAAAAAAGAAATTATTTTTTAAAAAAAGAGAAAAAATCAAATGTCAAACAAAGAATAACATAATGTGGAATATATAGGATTATTTGAAAACCTATACGGAGAAGATTCAGAACACGAGAAGATTCAGCACGCTAGAAAATGCTAGAGCAAAATCCACTCTTGTAAGTGAACTAAGACAGTAGACTAAGAAAGTGATACAAAAGGTCACAGAAGGAAATCTTGTTCTTTGGTGCTCTGGTCTCACATTCATTGAAACAGATTTCCAGTAGCATTGCTGGAGGATTTGGAGAACAAAAACAAAACTCCTTATAGCTGAATTTAGTAAAATTTAAGGCACTCAGTTGTGTCCTCTCAGACAATACTTTAAGATTTAAATATATTGTTACTGGAAAAAATTATGATGATCTTATTTAAAACATATAAATATACATACATACAACACATATATACATATGTAACACACACACACACACACACACACACATATATATATATATATATATATATTTGCTTGTAAAAGGAATAGCTAATATTGACTCTTCAACCAAATTGCCAAAGTTTGCCATCAACACTGTGCAACAAGAATCAATAGTCCAGCTCTTGTCTACCAAAATGTTAACTTATTTTAGTAGATTCTTATACAGAATGGGTTGGTGAAAACAAGTACACTTGGCAGTGAGGTTTGTTTCTTTCAAAACTGACAGCAAGTTTTAAAGTCTGATAATAATTTAATTTTTTAAAAAATATTGATCATCAATAGATAATTCCCCAATCTCTCCTATCTTCCATAACAAGGTAAATGAGATATTAAGAGTTGTCCTTTTTTTTGGAAACAAACAAGCAAAAATCTTTTATTTGGCTTTTACTTAATAGTAAGTTATGTACTATGAAGATTAAGGAAAGAATTGAAATTTACCAAATGTTTTTCATATTTTAAATGTTATTGAATTTGCATATAATGTAGGTAACTAGGGTAAGAATACATATGATTATTGTTTCAAGAGATTGAAGGGCTGGAGAGATAGTTTAGGGGTACAAGTACCTGCCAACAAGTACCGGGTCCTGAGTTCAATCCTCGGTTCTGGAAAAAAAAAAAATGATTGAAACTCATTGGCATGTATAAAATTGACATGTCAATATTCCCATGCTGCCTAAAAAATCTTTATATGTTGCTTTGAATCACTTATATTTTTAGAATGTTTTGTTTGTAATCATGCTGATTTCGAACAAAAAGGTTTTCCTTAGTTTTTCTTTAATGATGCTTGTGATGTGAATTTTAAAGGCTTCTAAGACATATTTTTTCTCTGCTGCATATGAATTCTTCTGGGATTCAAAGGAAACTGTTTTATGTACAGACAGGTAATTGTGAGAGGAGGAATCAATTCTTCAGTAGTTAGACAAATAAATGTTCATTTCCAGAATCAATTATGAACCACTTCGCTGCTGTTACACTCAAAGTAGGAAAGAATCTATTTTGTACATATATTTCACATTATCTTCCTGGCAGTAATTGCTTCATCTGCTAGAGTTTGCTACAGTGTTACTACACAATGTATTGTAGTGATATAGAGATAAGACTGAAGACTAGTTGGTGTCCCTACAAGTGGTGAATTATAGGCAGAGCCCAGGGAGGCCTGCCTTCTGTTGCTCAGGAGTCTCAGAAACCTGAGGCCTAAAGCTTCAGGTGGCGGCTCCTCCTGCGGGTACCCTGTCCATGAATTATAGACAGAGCCCAGGGAGGGCTGCCTTGCCTGAGATTCCCGGAAAGCTGGGGCTCAAGGTTGCAGATGGTGGCTCTTCCCATGGGACGCTGTCTTCTTTATCTGCTACGGGACTCCAATGGTTGCCTCCTCCCCTGCTTAAAGTATGATCTGTTAGTATTTGCCTGAGCTATGTATCTGGAATGTGCTGTATCTATTAAAGTAGTGACGTATACTCCTTAGCCATTTTTTTTTTTAATGCTAAATAAAAAGAAGAGCCTTTGGAGGCTCTGGGCTCATGGAGGAAGAGAAATCTCGGTGAGTCCTCTCTCTGAAGCTACATTTTTTTTTTTTTTTTTTTTTTTTTTTTTTTTTTTTTTTT
>PVJA010013149.1:15759-26835 GCA_004027025.1 Myocastor coypus | reverse complement strand
TCAGCGTTTCTTTCGGGACTGGACCAAAAATCATACAACACAATGTATAGAATTTTTTAACAACATTCTTAAACTACATAAAATGGCAATAAAGGGGAGTTTATTTTACATAGCATCATTTAAAAATAGTGTTTTCATTCTTTAAAATTCACTGTACTAAAAGACATTTTGCCAATATTCTCTATTGAAATACCCCTCCTCAATCACAACCTACTTAGCCCCTAAATTCTTCAGACTTTCTCAAGTATTTTTGAAAATTGTTTTTCATGAGTTTTTTTTTTCCATCACAAATAAGATTTTATTTCTCACCACTAAAGATATGCTTGTAAGCAGGCTCTTGGAGTGGTGGTTCATATTCATCATCAGAGTCAGTTATGAACCACTCCACTGGTGTTACACTGAAGGTCGGAAAGAGTCTGTTTTCAGATTCAGCTCATTCAGCTTGGCGACAGTCTTATTCCCAGCAGATTTCCAGAGCTACTGTCTTCATCATGACACTCCATGAAGTTTTCCAATCAAACTTGGGCTTCTTCAGCGATTTTGCTTTTCTGATGACGATAATGATGTCCTCATGAAAATGATTGCAAGAAAATAAAGAGACTGTATTTTGCCAGGGCTGTCTGAAATTATTTTTTAATTTTTCTTGAGCACTTCTTTCCTGTAGTTTGTCTACACCTCTGGGATCATTATTTTCGTTGTCCTCCTCTGAAATTGGTGGACCTGTTAGTGCTGCATGTGAGAGGTCTTCCATATCTGATAGCTGCATTTTGAGTAAAGTCAGCACATAACAAAGGACACAGATGAGCATCCGTTGTCTTCGGATCAACATGCACTTTGATCATAGTCTGCCATTTTTTGACCATGGAACACATTTTGTCAAAGAAGAGACCCAGGCCATTGAAGGTAGTCAGGCAGTTTTTGCCCTGAACATCTTCAGTGATTACCTTGAATTTTCTGAAGGCAACTTCTTCATTCTGCAGACCAAGGAAGCTCACTTCAAACACATCACCTCTGAGCCCATCACAATTTTCATTCCTTGAGTTCTGATGAGTATTTTTTCCAATATTTCTTATACTGAAGATAGCTGATGCTGTCACATCTTACCAGTCATTTTTACAAAGTGGATCACCAAGTTTTTTCTTGGCTCTCTTTTCCCACCTTTCATAAGGCACCTGCTCTTGCCTACCACCATGGCACTGCTCAGAGAGCCAAAAGGACCATGAGTGTCTTCAGTTACATTTGTCTTGGCTATCTCAGTGTTCAAAATTGCTTCAAAGTGCATAGCTTTCATGGCTGTTTTGTCTTTGGGTTTATTTTACTTTATTTTAAAATGGAATCTCTAGCCGGGCATGGTGGCTCACGCCTGTAATCCCAGCACTTGGGAGGCTGAGGCAGGAGGATTGGTGTGAGTTCGAGACCAGCCTGGGCTACAAAAGTGAGCGCAGGACCAGCCTCAACTGCATAGCAAGACCCTGTCTCAAAAAGACAAAAAAAAAAAAAAAAAAATGGAATCTGACCATGTAGTGCAGTCTGTCCTTGAATTTGATTATGTAGCCTGGCTGGCACTGAACTCACAACAATCCTCCTGCCTCAGCTTCCTGAGGGCCAGGGTTACAGATGTATACTAACAGGCCCAGCTTTGCTTGTTTGTTTCTTTTTGTTGTTGTTGATTTTGCTTTTTGGAAGGGAAAGAACTTGCAAAGTGCCAGGCCCCTTATGTAAAGAGTATCAGAATATATTGTAACCTTCTGTAAAATGGGCGTGCCCTTTTCCTTTGGGTGGAGTTACGTTTCATGTCTAGATGTCCACCCAAAGCCTCATGCCATAAGGTTTTGGCCTGATTCATCGTCCAATGCTGGGATTGTGGTGTAAGGGCTACTCCTGCCCTGGGCCAATTAGCCTGCATGCAGTACAAAGGAGGGAAAGAAGTTTACTATCCTCGCTTCTCTTTGTGTTCTTGTTACTTTTGCTACTTTTAACCATTGTGAAATGCTGCCCTCTGTCATGTGCCACTCTGCCTTGGAGCCAGCTAAATTTTCTGTTTCTTGTTTTTTGTTTTGTTTTGTTTTGTTTTGTTTTGTTTTTTCCAGCATTGTGAGTTGAACTCAGGAACTTGAACTTGCCAGGCAGGCAGTTGTGTCATTGTCTTTTTTGTTTGTTTGTTTGTTTGTTTGTTTGTTTGTCTTTCTTTATTTTGAAACCTATACAAACTGTGAGCTAAACAAACATTTTCTCGGGCTGGGGAGATAGTTCAGCTGCATAAGTATCTACCCAGGAAGCACAAGGTCCTGAGTTCAATCCCCAGTATTGCAGAAAGAAAGAAAGAAGGAAGGAAGGAAGGAAGGAAGGAAAGAAAGAAAGAAAGAAAGAAAGAAAGAAAGAAAGAAAGAAAGAAAGAAAGAAAGAAAGAAAGAAAGAAAGAAAGTAAATAAATTTTTCGTTCCTCAGTATTGATGTCAGGTATTTTGTCTTAGCAACAACAAGAGAAAAGGAACCAAGACAGATGGCACTGAGCAACAGTATTCATCATATTTTGTAATCACTTCTTATGTAAACACCCAAGAAACAGAATTTCCAAACTCCTTTAGAAAGCTTTAAGGTGAAAGAAATAACTATTTAAAATGAGGGATATTTTGAGGAAATTAATGGTAATCTGTCTCTATTGTAATTTTATTTTCAAATTCAACCATCATTTGTATCTTCATTTTTCAGGTTATTTGCAGCTTCTAGGTCTTTTCAAAATGACTTTTTAAAAAAACTCCCATTAACTCATTGCAGTAGATGCTGACTAGTTACTCTGAAGTAAAACACTAGCATATCTATTTGAATGGGTAAGTGAATAGGAAGTGATTAAATGAATAAATCATTATACCTTGGAGATCTGCTGTAGATACAACACACAACCAGAAATTTAACTTTGGGGAGCATTGATTGCAAGTTTGGATGTGATTATGATGGTTGATACATTGCAGCAACTTGAGGAGCTCATAAGCTTAATTAACAGAACTCAGGAGTTCCCCATGCGAGGGCAGAGAAGACCCGTTCTGGTGCAGTTAGCCCACATACAAGGTAGGGGCATAAAAGAGGCTTTCTCTCCCCCTTTTCTTTTGCTGCCTTCTGCTGCATAAACTGCTGCCGCTCTGTCTTGAACTACTCTGCCTTGGAGCCAGCTGGCTATTGGCTGAAATATCTACAAACTATGACCTAAGTAAACCCTTCCTCCCTTAATTTTTGGAAGCAGGTATTTTTTTTCTCAGCAATGAAAGAAAAAATAACTAAGGCAGTGACTAAAAGAGATAAAGTTAAGTTGCTTCCCTTTAGAGTAGGGAGTGTTCACTGCTTGCTGTGGTAAGCAGAGCTTTCACTAAAGAATGCAAGCTTAGCCTTGGTGCTGAATAGATATGGACTGTGCGATAAAATAATGTGTAGAATTTGTTGCAATGGGAATAATGTTAGAAAATACATAAGTTCAGAAATAATAGTAAGTGAACTCTAAATTAAATTCGGTATGGCCAGAACACAAGTTGACTGTTGGAATCAGTGCTAAACTGCCACATATTTACTGGGTTGTAGAAGGAGATTTCCTAAACATCAAACTAAAGGGGCAGGATATTTTAGTCAGTGGAAAAACCACCAACATTTTAGGGTAGGGAGTGTACAGAGAGTGGTTGATATAATAAATTTATGCCATTAATAAGTTTATATTTTAAGAGACAGTTTACTTCTTTTTTGGATTGAACTTAGGATCTTGCCCTTGCCAGACTGGGGTTGTGCTGCTTTGCTATATTCCCAAGGCACTGTTTAATATCAACTTCAAACAACTTCTTGCTGCAAACAATATAAATTAAGTTTAAGAAGGGGAGTCAACTCAGCATGAAGCTTAAAGTAATTCTAACCCTGAAGCAAGGAGATGATATAAAAAATTATTAGACAAATGATCAGGGTTCTGATTTGAATTGTACCTTTTTATCGGTTTGGTGACACTGAATCTGTTACTGTAGGACTTAGAATGTAGTTTTATAATTGAGGGAAGTAGGACTATAATTATATTTAGTGGGCCTCTTCCAACATTACTGTATTTAGTTTCCAAAAATCATCTGATTATTTTTAGTCGATTGGATCTCACATTTGTCAAACGGACTAGTCTCAAAACGTTCGAAGGAAAATGGTTAATATTAGGTTCCATAACTTCAGATTTTATTAGCGTAGTGGATGAATTCTTACCTTAAACAACATGTTTCATATTTCTCCTTATGATCAGGAAGTTTTGATAATATATTTGTATTATAAATAGCTTTTATGTATCAGTGTCTCATTACACAGTGTCAGGCTACAAGTCAGACAATGTATATGAACAAATATATGTACTTTAAAATAAAAATATATTCTGTACAGACACTCACTACAATTAATATTACTAAAAACATAAGCATTACAAAACATAATTTTGTTTTTGGTATTACAAGTTGTTTCTTGTGTCAGAGTCCCTTCCTGGTTCTCGACTAGGCCCAAGAAGTCTAAACTTACAATCCTAAAAACACATTATTGGAATTCCACCAAGTCAATTCCAATCTACCACTCCCAGCACAACCCACGGTGATAACAAAGACACTAAGAAAAGGGAGTGGCTTGAGAAAGGGAATTGTGGGAAGAAGATAAGCACTGTGAGCTTGACTAGGTAGGAGGCCTGCATTTACCTCTGCCATATTCAGAGAGGATGTGCAAAGGAAGTAATTTTTATTATGCTATTGAGATAGTATCTCATATTTTGGGGGTCTGATGCTTTGGCTCTGATATGTAACCTTTCAAGTGGCAGGAAGTCATAGCCTCTATCTTGAGCCTCGATCCCAGCTGACACCATGGAGTGTTGGCTCTTTGTCCCGTCTCAACCTAGCTCATATTGGAGAGCAGCAGGTATGGGTTATCAGGGAAACACAGATGCCATCTTCAGAAATTACCACCAGCACCTCAGAGAGACCAATACACACTGCTTAAGGCCAACTGAAAGGATAATGAGAAGTCCTAGCCAGCTCTGTACGCTTCAATATGAGGAAGCAGGGTCAGTCTCAGTCAAGGGGAGCTGCTCAAGCGGTTCTCCACATTTTGTTTTTGTTTTGTTTTGATTTTTTAAAAATTGTTGTGTAATTGTTTGAAAAGGAAAATCCAAGGGCTGGCTAAATAACTCAAGGGATTAAAGCACTCAGAAGCAGGTGCAAGGGCAGGGGATTCAATCCCTGGGCCTACTGTGCCGGCCTTGCCCCCAGAGAGCACTCAGATGGCAGTTGAGATTAGGCATGCCGGCACGTGCCTGTAATCCCAGCTCTTGGGAGGCTGTAAACAGGTGGATCACTATGAGTCTGATCTAGTAGTGAGATCCTGAACACCCTGTAGACCCTTCCCTAAAATACAAAAGAAAAGAAAATCCATAACACAATCAGTAAAGCATAAACTATGTTTAATGTACATGAGTCCCTAGTTTCTGACTGATCATTAAAATTTGGAGGTATCCGGGAAACAGTCCTATGAGTTTAGTTTTCAAAAATTCGGAGTTATTTTTTATTGCCCTCATTGCCTGGCTGCCAGTTACCTTTCAGCTTTTGATTTTTATGACAATCTGAAAATGGTTTAAAATTAAATTGATGGCAAGGTCCACAGAGAGGCAGCCAGTGACACTTTGCATGGTAAGTGCACAATCAAGCTAGGGCACCACTTCTTAACTCAGAAGGTTCCTCAAAATCCAAATCCGGAGTGAATTTCACCACCCCCAAAAGATTGCTGTTTCTCTTGTACTTGCTCATATCCCAAATGCTGAATTTTGAAGAGCTTTGGACATTGCTGAAGTACATGACATTTGCTAATGTAAAGAAGATGTTGCGTGAATATATATATATATATATATATATATATATATATATATATTTGTGTGTGTGTGTATGTGTATATAACTGGGATTAAACTCAGGCCCTTGGGCTTGCCAGGCAAGTGCTTATTCTGCTGAGCTGTTTCCCCAGCCCTATATTTGGATATTTTATGCTGGGCATTTTAATTTCCATAAGAAGCACCACATGCTACATTTTTTTCTTAATTTTGTCCTTTTGAATATAATGATTATCTTCTTATGAAAAGGTCAGAACTTGCTTATTGTTTCTAATGTCAGACTCAGACTTATGTGTTAAGCAAACCTCTTTATGTTCATGTTTCTTAACCTGCAAAATGGGTATAGTTACCTTCCGTCACATCCTCAGTTTGTATAGCTCCTTACTTCACTGCATCTTATTGTGAAAACAGAACATCAGTACAAAACTTCAAAAAAAAAAAAATACAAAATACAAAACTTCTAAATATTATATTTAAATATCCAGAGTAAAGCATTCTCTGAGTTTATTATGATGATTATTCAATTGAATGCTAATTATTTGAACACAGTGGAATCCAAGTTTAATTATTCAAAAGATTAGCATTCTTAATGTACCATTGGTGAACCTCCCCTAGCGATGCAGTGGCTTCCAACAAATCTCCCTCTCTGCAGGCAGCGGTTTTTTTTTGTTTTGTTTTGTTTGTTTGTTTGTTTGTTTTCAGATTCTCATCTGATACTCAACCTTACCAGGATGTTTCTGCAGTGCGTACCAGGCTCCTTGTCTTCAGGGTGGCCACCTGCTCCAAACCTTCTTGTCCTCCAGTGACTGCAGACTGCAAGGCAGGACAACTTCCAAAGAAGAAGACAAGAAAGTGACATGAATCTAGGGGGCAAATCAGACATATCCTAGCAGGGCAGAATACAGAAATTCACACAAAGGGAAAAAGTAGCCACCAAGTGGGTGATGTATTTTATTTTATGTTAGGAAACAAGGCTCTGTTTTCTGACTGCGTTAAAACTGCATAAAACTAGTCATTAGAAAAATGATGATATTTTTCCAGATGTAAGTAAATCTGTTAACAGTCATCAAAATAAATACATGATAAAAACAAACAAGTAAAATTACACAAGGACATACTTTGTATACAGGAAAAATTGTTGACAGGGTCATACTGCATTTAGAGTACATGGGTGAGCACAGATTGTCAAAGCTTTGTTTGTATCAGAGTTATACGGTGGCAGATGCTTCCCATTGGACATAGATGTTCTTATTTGCCCAATAAGCACCAATTTCAAATATAATTTACATAAGAGACCATAAGAAATTCATCCCGGGGGCTGGGCAGACAGCTCAGTAGGATAAGTGCTTGCCTGGCAAATGCAAGGACCTGAGTTCAATTCCCACTCCTGCAAAAAGAATAAAGAAATTCATCCCTGGTACAGTGCGATAGCTCAGGGGATTAAGGGTGCGATTTAGCAAGTGCCACTCTGGCACGCTGAGCCAGCAACTGTGTCCAAGCATGGTAGTGCAGGCCTGCAATCCCAAAGCTGGGAAGGCTGAAAAGAGAAGGATCACTGCAAGTCTGAGCTCCAAATACACGAATGCAAATTCATCCTTATTTTTATGGGAAAGATTCAAATTATCAACAGTCTTGGCTTATCTGAGATACCATTAGTCTCCTAAGGTCTGCAATAGAATGCTATTTATTTTATTTTTTATTTTTTTCTTTATGCTAGCTCAGCCTGCCCTGGGGGAAGGGCTGAGTCAGCATGTGGTGCGGGGGATTGAACCGTGGTCTCTGAGGCTGCCTAAGCTTTCCTAAGCAGGTCCTTTAGACCGCTGAGCCATCCCACCAGCCCCCAGAATGCTATTTTTAACCTCCAGTTTTAACACCATTTCTTTAAGTAAAGCTATAACTGTCAGCTTTAAGGTCACTACTATTTTGTTCACTGCTATTGAGATCTACTTCATGGATAGTGATTGGTCTGGTCCAGCCATTCCACTTTTTTAATTCTGAAAATGACATGAATAGGCTTGGGGAGATAACTCAGTGGCACAGTGTGTGAGGGGCAGGCACAAAGTCCCGAGTTCGATGGAGGTACCAAAAAGAAAACAAGTAAATATATATATATATATAGTGTTTGTATACATACATTTGAAATATGTAATTGTATTCATTCAAAAACGTGGAAAATGAAAATGTAAAACTAATTTCTGTTCAGAAATATGTAAAGTTATGAGTGAATGCCAGCATCTTTGCTATCTTCTCATGTTCAGTGGGAAGAAAGGGCTGAAAGATTCACTAATCACATTGTCAGCACTAACAGCAATACAGTTATATTACTCAAGACAGATGCATTTGAGGAGTGGAGACAAATAAAAGCCAACCTTATTTTGAGTGCCTACTACATGCCATACACAAAAACAATTCAACTCAAAGTGATTTTATATTATTAACATTTTCCAACAAGTTTAAAACAGTTAGTAGCATTCTCTATGATAAGGAAGCCAAGGCTAAAACTGCCTAGCTGACATTGCGAAGTATTTGTGTTATTAACCGTGAATCCCAGAACTAGCAGTACAATGATTCTGACTGAAGCCGGCTCATGAGCTGCTCCCATCATGCGTGCTTCCTCTGCGTGGCGACAGCTGGGATCAGCAGAAGGCTCTCTCCAGAGGCCAGGCCAGGCCTAGCCAAGTGGGATACCACCAAGCCACCGACAGCAAGTGACTGGGAAGCGGACCGGGCCACAGGAATCTTTCCTGACTCAGAATAAGATTTCTTAATGGGACTTGAAATCTTTATTTATGCTGAGATAAAGGATCAGACAGTACACAAAATTAAAGTGGATATTTTAATTCACAAGGAGCTTGGTTCTGCTAAGACTCCTGTGGAGAGAAGTTCATGAAGTTCAGATTAATTACGCCAGCTGGTGCCTGAAGGGAGCCTCCTCAGTCTAGTATCTGGAACCACCACTTCTAGGACTACTGCTAGTAGGACTAATTACTTGGCTTTCAAAGAAAGGAAAGAAAATATTTTAGAAAGTGACAGAAACACACTGAGGACTGTGATATGTAAAATTGTGCTAACGCAGATTAAGGATTCCACGCTGCACAATTACAAAATATCCTTGAGAGGGTTAGAATGGATCTGTTAAGATTCTCTTCATTGAAGTGGCAAAAACATCTTAGATACGCTAGCTCAACTGAACCCCTCCTTGTCCTACTGAGATAAAAATATTTCTTCATTCTGAGAGAGAGGAAGAGAGAGAGAGAGAGAGAGAGAGAGAGAGCAAAAGGAAAGGCAGTGAAAAGGGCAGCAGAGAGCTTCCTGATAAGCCAGTGTTCTTGGTAATCAGGGCTCCTCCTCACACTGCTCCTCAGGGTCACAAGCCTTCAGGGCTCATATCTGAGGCACTGGTCCTCCTTTCTGCTGTGACTCTCCAGGCCTGGCATTTCCTAGAGACATGAGAATGCAGGACCTCAGAACCCAGAGAGGAATTTCCCCAGCTTGCTTATCAGAGCGTGCATTCTGCCAACCCCATTAAGATCCAGAGAACCTCATGGGCTTAAGGTTTGTTCACAATTAATTCACCCTTTCCTCAATGCCATGTCCTTTCTGTAACATACCTAGAAACTCTCCAGTAGCATGGATGACAATCGACGCTATTATATTACTAGTGCAAACAGCACAGGGACATAAATGTACATTCAGAGACAAGACTCGTCTATAACCATAGAAACAATTGGCAAGTAAAAGTAGAATAGTATTTTAAGAATCCACTAGTTAGGTTAATTTTTATTTTTTCTTTTGAAGGCTAGTCATTCAGAATCTTGAAAATTCTATACTTTAATTTTAACTATGAGGATCTTATTATGTTGCTCAAATTTGTTCTACTGGAACGAAAGTTAAAAAAAAAAAAAAAAAAACTGTGAAATTCAGTTCTTCCATGGCGGTCATGAGGTGTTAATGAAATAGATGATCCTAATTAGCATGTTTTAAAACTTCAACAATGGAATAATTAACGCATTGCTATTCTTCCCTCTCCTTACCACCTAAACAGATTTTAAACAAGATGTATTCATGACTAGATATTATGAATATGAGACAGTTTTTAAAAATACTATATGATCACACATACCTATAATCATTTTAATAATGATTTTATTTATAAATATTTTATTAGTTTCACATTCTGATTTTGTTTTAATTTTCACTAACTTTCATCATAGCTAACTCTAATCTTGACTCATGACCATTTGTATAAACTATTTTTAATTAATTAATTTATTTGATACAGGGTCTCGTTATGCAGCTTGAACCTATAGTGATCTTCCTTTCTCAGCCTCCCCAGAGCTGGAATTACAGGTATGTACCACCATGCCCAGTTTCAGTGGCTGACACTGCAGCATAGCATGCAGTACCAGGGGTCAAATCCAGGTCCTGGTGCTTACCAGGTAGATGATAACACCACCAAGCCATTCCTCCAGTCTCTATATGAACTATTTTAGAAGACAGTATAATTTTGAAAAATTGAATCTGTCTTTTTTGTTGGTATCATTCATTTCATCACACTCCTCATATACTAAGATTGAATAATTTTATTTTCATTATACATAGAGGACAAGCCACTCTTTTGAATAAGGTATTTCATATAAAGAAATAAGTTTAAAATCAATGTCAAATGGTCCAGGAAAGGGAAGGAGAAAGAAATCATTGCAGGCAAAAAATATCACTTAGTACAACAAAATTTCATTCTCCATTCAAAAAAAAATTTTACTGAAGTTCAATTATTTCAAAAGTCTTTTCTTTGCAGATATTGTTGGAAGTTACTGATGTTGTAATAAAGACTATAATTAGTAGAATTCCTCATATTAATTACTTTTTAGTTAAAAGCTTGAATTTCTATTCTTAGTAAGGTGATCCTCGGTCTTTATAAACTTAGACATGAGTTAGCATTGTCTTTAAATGATTCCTTTATTTACATGAGCTTTTAGAATATTCATAAAGTAGTGCCAGGCGTGGTGGCGCACGCCTGTAATCCCAGCACTCGGGAGGCTGAGGCAGGAGGATTGATGCGAGTTCGAGACCAGCCTGGGCTACAAAAGTGAGCTCAGGACCAGCCTCAACTGCATAGCGAGACCCTGTCTCAAAAAGACAAAAAAAAAAAAAAAAAAAAAAAAAAAAAAAAAAAAAAAAAAAAAAAAAAAAAAAAAA
>PVJA010013149.1:0-15659 GCA_004027025.1 Myocastor coypus | reverse complement strand
TATGCATATATATATATATATATATATATATATATATATGTCTTTATTGATATAGATTAGTGGTGTTATGGTTTATGTCTAGTTGTCCCCCCAAAGCCTCATGGAGTCACTGGGTGGGGACTTCTAGAGTTTGAGACTTGATCCATGATCCCTGGGATTATAGTACTGATGGGATTATGGGTGGAAGTACTTCTGGGATTATGGGTGTAGCCTAGGGCGGGAGCTAAGGCGAAGAGCCTGAATGTAATATAAGGAGAGACAGAGAGACAGACTGGAGCTCTAGCTCTTGCTGCTGCTCTGCTGCCCTGACTGACTGGCTGCCTCTGCTGCCATTTTGCTGCTTTTCCGCCGCCATGAACTGGATGCTCTCTGCTCTGTTCCTCTCAGCCTTGGGCCAGCTGAACATGGACTGAAACCTCCAGTAACTGTGAGCTAAATAAACCTTTCCTTCCTTCATTTTGAGTGTCGGGTATTTGTCTTGGCAACGATTAAAAAGTAACTAATACAAGTGGTAACAAACCTATGGCACAAATGCTGCAGCAGTGTTTGCTATCCCTGAAAGATCCAAAATGTTTGGCATCACTTACATAGAAGATAGATAGATGATAGACAGACAGACAGACAGACAGACAGACAGACAGACAGATGGTGGGATACTGAATGGCCAAAAATATGGTAGGAAATACTAAGATGGCATTGTCTTACTAAGGCTAATTGTACTTTTATTTTCTCATTTTTAATAGGTAGAGATGTAAGCTGTTGCTCAGTTCTTTCTCATGATGATATTGTGTTATCATCTGGAAGATGGGTGCATTAAAATGAGGAAGACTGTAGAGTTTACCTTTCTATTTGGAGCAAGGGTGCATTTGAGTAATGCCATTCACAACACACCAAGGCAGCTAGCCTAAACCAGAAAATGCCCATACAAAGAGGTACAGTATCTCTAGTGACCCTATTAAGCCCCACGTACATCCTTCCTTCCAATGTGTTATTTTTATCTACAATTCTTATTAGGCCTATGCCATTTTCCAATAAGAAATATTGGCTGGCTGCATGTTTACTTTAAGACAGTCAGCCAGTATGACCCCTAGATTTATAAGTGCTGGCTTGGAGTTCACAGGTGTCTCCTTTGGTAATAATAAGATATATTTATGACCTTTTCTGTCACATGTAGCAAGTTATTACCTGAAATTACCAGATGCGTTGTTTAAAGTTTCCAGATGGATCAGCATTCAGCTGTTGTTGCTATAATTTCATGGCATACACTGTCCCATCATTCTTGAGAAATATTCTTTTACAGGTGGCAATTTTCTTTTTTATTCCCAAATTAGAGCCACATATCAAACAAGCCATCGAATGCCATATTGCAAGAGTGTGATGTTGAAGGTCTAACAGGTGAAGAACTGCCTCTCAAGCAACTATCAGTGGAACTCCTTTTCCCTAAGAACCAAATGAGGTACCACCTTAAAAGCTGAGGTTAAAAATTTTCATCCCTTCGGGGCCCGGCAGGATGGCTCAGTGGTCTAAAGCACCTGCTTAGGAAAGCTTAGGCAACTACAGGGACCGAGGTTTGATCCTGGGCACCACATGCTGTGTCAGCCCTGCCCTCAGGGCTGGCTGAGCTGGCCATAAAAATAAATAAACAAACAAAAGTTCTGAAACAAGAAAATAATGCATCCCTTTAATCTTTACCACTGTGCACATCAGTGAATAAACATTTTAATATTGTTACTTTTGTCTGGGTCCTGTCACTCTCCAGATCTGTGTGCAAGTGTCATTACATCAGAGATGCTCTCTTTGATCACATCTTTATTGTCACCTCCTTCATATAATCTCTGAAACTAGATATGGCCATTTAATTTCTAAGATTTAATATTTCCAGTTCTGTGGTCATTTGTCTTAATTCTATATCATCTAGAACAGCTTATACACTACAGCTTACATCCTACAAAGTGGCAGGAGTTGCAACACAAAGTGGGGGCAGGGCTTCCATTTACTTAGTTTATGACAGAATGTCAGTGCAATTTCTGACATTAATAACTAAATGATTGAATAATACAATGAAGCTGATGCCTTTAAAATTGTGCAAGAGCTTGAATCCTTGCGACATTTCACTTTCTGATGGAATAGAGTCACCAGGAGATGGACAGAGGTTTCTTTCCCCCTTCCTATTCTGTCTTTCATTTCTAGGAAATGTGGGACTTAGATATGAAAATTCTTAAAGGAGAGAGGCTATCAAACTGTAATTGAACAACCTTGCAAATATTTGGAACTTCAGAAACCAAACAGCAGTATTGTGCCCATTCTTATGATTGACACAGAAGAACATCTGCTGCCATTGTGTCAACCGGCTGACCACTGTTTCCTGGACACCAGTGACATGCTGCTCAATAAGGGAATTCATGTATGTTTGCCAGTGACCTTCACAGTGACTCTGTGTTTTGTGTATGCCTTGTATGTAATGCCAGTCAGTTGAATGGAAAATGACTTAACTTTTATTAATTTATTTCTTTGTGGAAAAGTTATTCACTCTACTGTATTCCCTGTACTATTGTTTGCTAGAAAGTTTTCAAGTTTTATTTTTCTGCTAAAATTCTGCTGATTAAACCAATCACTAGCGTAATGAAATCAATATAAAAGATGAAGTGAGCTCCATTTCATTTCACCATTTAATTTCAAAGGTTGGATCAAGGTGTACAGCCGGGAAGAACTGCAACACTGAGTGTCACTGCATTTAGCTAAGTTCCAAAAACAAAAAGAAGACCGATTTCATATTTCCTCAAAGTAGGAGTTGTGGGTTTCTTTTAAAATTAAGGTTACACACATTATTCTGCTCACAGCAAATGGCTTTCACCTGGAAATCTATGCTGGGAGTATATAATTAACCACTGTGGGAGAATTTCTCTGATTTCTTCCAGACTGTCCTGTTTCGCTACTTCATCCTCCACCTGGCTCCTGCATCCTGCTACAAAACAGGTGACCCTTGGAAACCCAAGGGGGGTAGCACTCATTACTTTAAGGTCATCTAAACATTGCTAACAGAAGTTAATATGACGTCCTAAGTCTTTGTATGACATAGAAAGCCTGTCCGCCTCATCTGCCAACCTGTCCACATTTACTTAGCAAGGCTGAGCTACAGTGGCTGTGAGGGGAACTTACAATGTAGGTTTTTGGCCCAAAGAACTTAGTTTTTGATCCTTCTGCATGGTAGGTGACTGAAAAACTTGATCTTGTTGGCGTTGTTTTATCATTCAGATTTTGTTTTCAATATTACTTTCCCACAAAGAACTTCTCTTCTCTTATCAACATGGTTGATATCAACACTGTTGCCCTTATCAACACTCCAAGCCCATCATACCAATTTTCTTAATTTTTGCAATTATATATATTGCTATCTCTGATTGTTTTATGATTTTTGTTTACTTATATATTGGTTTGCCTATGTCCCACAGAAATAAACTTTCTAGGATAAAAAAAAAAAAAAATTGGCTAGAGTGGAACGAATTAGTGAATTCTAAGCATTTCATGTTTGATTGCTCCTTGCTATATGATTGCTTCCTGCCATAACATCTTACACCACTGTCACTTTGTCAGTTCCTTTTTTTTGGTTACTGACTTTACATTTGCTCTTTTGGTTTTTAACTCTGACGTAATTTTACTTCACAAGCTCTGTACTATGTATGCTTTTCAAGGACAAAGGTTTCCTTGGGTTACACTGTAGTGGCATGGAAACCTAAAATGAAGGCTACAAATCCATCATAATTGCCACTCAAGTTTTAAAAAAAATTGATTTCTTTATAATCATTTCAGTGTACTTAAAATATAAATTTAGGTAATATCAAGGTTAATTATTCCCAGTCTTGGAAATATGTGATTATAAAACCTTTTCTGGACCCAAACTAACTATTGGAAGGGCCAGTTCTTAAGGATCTAGGAACTTCAAGCCATATTTGTTAGACTGATGTAGTAGAAAGGTTTACAACACAAATCTTTGCAAATATGGAAAATAAATCCTTTCCAACTCCAGAGAAACAGTTTTCAGTCCATCACAGGATTGGTTAAATTCACCCTTTTTTTCATAAAACATAGAATGGCACTCCGTTTTGATAAGGACACATACATACCCTAAAACCTGAATGTTGTCTTTACAATGCTTAGAATCCCACAAGACTCATCCTTAAAACATTGAAACATTCTGCGCTGGTAAGTTATTGAAGAAGAAGTAAAGATAACTTCAATATTAATCATATAAGACTGTATTTTGATAGTAGAGGAAAAGCCATATCAAGTTAGGAGGCTCATGACATTATCAACTCTTGTTACTTTAAGCATTAGGATGACTAGTGCTCTGTTGACTTTCCATTATAAGCTCTCCTTCTAGCATTTTAATTAACTTGAGCTTAAGCTTCTCTAAAGGAGAAATATTTTTGTTGTTCATGTAATGCTCACATATTGTAGGAGCAGTGGCACTGGTGAATTGTCATGGAGCATAACCATAGGAAAAGCTTGACTGTTGCACATCTGCTAGGGAAGACAGCTAGGAGTCTCAGGGGAGTCTTCAAGCCCATAATCCTAGGGTATATAACAAATCAAGGCCAGCTAGCTTTCCATTTTCTGCCTTTCTCCTTCTTCCAAAACTAAAGCCTTAAGAATTTCATTGAAAATGATAGCTGTAGTACTTCAGTACCATACCTTAATTTCTCCTATGAAGAACTAAAAAGACCTGAGACCCATCTCGTGAGCTCCACACCAGTCATCTGACCACAGTGGCCATGGTAACTCAGTGCTGTAATTCCAAGTATTTGGAATCTAGCAGTAACTGCGTGTCAATCCCAGTCAAGCAAAGAGCTCCAAAGTATTTCCTCAGTACAGATCTTGATGTTGCTGGTTCTCTCCTGCTGACTCCAAGGATTCCATTTTCCTCTCCTTTGCTATAAAAAAGCTGTAACCTATTCCACCCAAGATAACATATGCCAACAAAGAGATGAGAACCCAGGACCTGGAGATTCTGATAAGGAGTGATTGGCCTTGCGGGCCAATCATTACTGGAAGTGGAGTGCAATTCCCACCTAAATGTAAATCCCATGTAGAGATTTTGCTCACACTTGGCCTCACAGAACCTCTTACTGCCTTTATAATGGACAAAGCACTCAGTAAACCCTGTTGAAAGCATGAAAAAAAAAATGATTTCTCAGAAAGTAAAGGGAGAATTTCTGTTCTATAAAATTTATATGTACCAATTCAACCCCCAGAACTCTAGCAAACACAAGTTATATGTAACATGTTGCAATACAAATTATACTTTTTTTTTTTTTTTTGGTCTTTTTGAGACAAGGTCTCACTGTGCAGTTCAGGCTGCCCTTGAGCTCACTATTGTAGCCCAGGCTGGTCTCGAACTTGCACCGATCCTCCTGCTGCAGCCTCCCGAGTTACATTTTAAAAACCAACATGTTTAGGTAATTTTATATTTAGAACTTGTTAAACTTCTCTAGCTCTTCAACACTGAAAGCTTACAAAATCTTTTTCCCTAGCATTTTGAAATATACAAATTTTATGTAATTGTCCTGCTATGCAGTATTATTCCTCTTATCTCACTGTTGGTATTCAGTGACAGATTTTTCTTCATCTTTCCTACTCTTCCCCCACTCAAGTAACACTGCTACACCCTTCTATGGGATCAGTACTTCAGATTCCATATGTGAATGAGGCCAAGCGGCCCTTGTCTTTCTTTCCTGGACAAGTTTTACTAAACATAATAATCTTTATTTCCATCAATGTTGATGCAAATGAAAAAAGGATTTCCTTAATTTTATGGCTGGATAGTGTTCTATTGTGCATATCTCTATCTCTATCTATCTATCTATCTATCTATCTATCTATCTATCTAATCTGTTCCATTCTTGTTCCATTCATCATATATTGTTATTTTCAGTTTTTGGCTATTGTGAATAGTGCCATAATAAACAGATGCCAAGTATCTCTTCAGTGTACCAATTTCATTTCCTTTAGATAAAAGGAATATTTGAAGAATACAGTAAATGTTTAAATTAAAATAAAAGTACGATAAAAGGCACATTTCTGAAAATGATGGAATAACTTGTGTTCAAAGTAAGCAGAGATATTTTATCATTTTTAGGGAGATTAGCGGCACTCTGTCTTTTATTATGATAAATGTTTAAACTATAAATATCTGCCTGTTTTTCATACCTACCATTGTTAACCAGCTATTAATGACAGCTTCTATGAAATAAAAGTATTATGGTATATCTTTGCTTACCTCATTCACCAGATTTGGCAACATGCATCTTCGGATCCTTCCTTGAAGTTAAAATGCTTAGGAGAAGGAATTTCAGTCAATAGTGCAGTATCCACAAGAGCACAAGTACATATTCAAAAAGTGGGCTGTTTCAGAAATTGGCAAGAATAGTGAGATGAGTACATCAAAAGAAGGGGGAGAACTGTGAGGAAAATGAATGGGCATGTATCTTTTATGCAATAATTTTTAAAAATTTGAATTCACCATATTTTCAGATAACATCTCACATATATACTATGGGTGGCTCAGCCCTGGGGGTGAGGCTGGTGCAACATGTGGTGCTGAGGATCGAACTGCAATCCCTATGGTTGCCTAAACTTTCCTAAGCAGGCACTTTAGACCGCTGAACCATCTCACCAGCCCATCTCTTTTAATATATATTGAATGGTAGGATTGATGGATAATGTTACTCTTTTTAGGGTTTTCTTTGGCTCCATACTACTTACTGTAAAGCCTCTATTAATTTGCAACTCTAGTAACAATGTGCAAGAACTCACTATTTTGCATATGATCATCAGTAACTGTTATAATGAACCTTCCTGATACTAGCTAGACTTCCTGATATAAATTTACATCATTAAGTAAATTTGTTAATAAGTTTTCATTTGTATGTCCTTGATGATTGGTGCTGCTGAGCGTTTTTTTGTACGCCTGTTGTGACCTTACATCTTCGGGCAAGTGTCTGTTTGTGCCTACTGCTCACTTCTTTTACTTGAGTTATTATCATTTTGCTATTTTGTTTTAGAATTCTTGGATGTGAGCACCTTGTCACATGCATAATTTGTGCATATTTTCTTCTATTCTGCAGGTTATTCCAGCTTGTTGTTTGTTTCTTTTGCTGTTCAGAAGCATTTTATTTAATATGATCCCATTTGTCTATTTTTACTTTTATTTCTCATGATTTTGTGATTTCTCCTAAGTGTTGTCTAATTCCACAATTCTGAAACATTTCTTCTTTCTTATGTATTTAGTGCAGGGACTATAGGATCTTATTACATAAATCAGACTCCAAATGATCCTCCTATCTTCAGCCTTCCAAGTCCTGGATTACAGGTATGTAACATCATACCAAGTCTCTATTTCCATTTCAGTGCAACCTAGGGGCAGGACTGGCATGGCTCCCTGGGGATTGAACCCAGGCCACTGCTCTGTGCCTAAGTGGGCACTTTAGTCCTCTGAGCTATCTGGCCAGGCCAAATATTGCCTTTTTTATGTCTTCTAATCGTTTTACAGTTTAAAGTCTGACATTTAAAATTTCAATCCATTTTTACTTTATTTCTGTAACTATAGAGAACTAAGGGTGTGCTTTTCTTCTTTTGTGTGTGAGTATTCAACATTTCTAGAACAATGCATGAAAAGAATGTTCTTTCTTGGATGCTTTTTCTTAGCACCTTTAAAAATCTTGTTGAATCCGGGCGTGGTGGCACACTCCTGTAATCCCAGCACTCGGGAGGCTGAGGCAGGAGGACTGGTATGAGTTCAAGACCAGCCTGGGCTACAAAAATGAGCTCAAGGCCAGCCTGAACTGCATAGTGAGACCCTGTCTCAAAAAGACAAAAACAAAAAAATCTTGTTGAATAGGGACATGTAGGATTGCTTTCAAGGCCCCTGCTTTGTTCTGATGTTTATGGCTACTTTTATTCTAGTATCATCCTGTTTTCATTACTACACCATAGCCAGTAGTCAGGTAGTAGGGCTCAGTTTTGCACCTTTTGCTCTATATGGCTTTGGGGATCTGAGTCTTTTTTACATCTGTATAGTTTAGGACTGTATTCTTAGTACTGTGAGAATGTCATTGATTTTTTATATAGATTACATTGAGTATGTAATTGATTTAAATAATGTCCATGTCCTAGTGATGCCAATGTTTCCAGTCCATGAGCAGGGGATGGTTTCTTTTTTTTTTTTTTTTTTTTTTTTTTTTTTTTTTTTTTTTTTTTTTTTTTTTTTTTTTTGTCTTTCTATGCAGTTCAGGCTGGCCTTGAGCTCACTTTTGTAGCCCAGGCTGGTCTGGAACTCACACTGATCCTCCTGCCTCAGCCTCCCAGGTGCTGGGATTATAGGTGTGAGCCACCACACCTGGCCCTGGGGATAGCTTTCTGACTACACACTCATGCTATGCCTTCACTTGTATATGCTTGCATACTTGTGTGTATATGTTTGTATTTCTTCTCCAATTTCTTTCATCAATATTTCTTAACTTTGAATTCAAAGATATTTCACATCTTTTATTAAGCTTTCCCTAGGTATTTTTGGTAGGTGGTATATATAAGATGGGTTGAAAGATGAGAAGATGATTACACAACTGCAGAAAGACTCATCCACCTTTTATTTCACAAAAGGACCAAACATGTTTACTGGAAGAAACATAGCCTATTTAATAAATGATGTTTGAAAAATTGACATTCCTTATGCTGAAGACCAAACTTATACCCATGTCTATCACCATACATTAAAGTAAAATGGATCAAAGATTGAAATATTAAAACTGAAACACTAAATCTACTACAAGATAATGTAGGTGGAAACTTTGAAGACATACAGATAGGTAGAGAGTTCATGAACAAAAATCAAACTGTATGGGAAATACTCTGAAGAATTGACAACTGACATCTTTTTGAAAAAGTTCTTCACATCAAAAAATCATCATCAGAGTAAAATAAACCTATGAAGTAGGAAAAACATTTATCCAACTGTCCTTCTGACAAAGGCTTTTTATCAGGAACATAAAATAATTTTTAAAAATCAAGTCTCCAAATTCAAAGACCTAATCCAAAAATGGACATCTGAGATGAATATACACTTCACAAATGAAGAAATACAAATGGAAAATAAACATAAGAAAAATATTCAGCATCATTGATCATTCAAGAGATGCAAATTAAAACAACACTGAGATACCATCTTATACCAGAAAGGCTATTATCAAGAAGTTAACCAATAAGAAATGTTGGTGTGGCTGTGGGGTAAAAGAAACCCTTCTCCACTGTAGTTGGGAGTTTAGACTGGGTCAGACACTATGGGCATCTCCGCGGCGGTTCCCAGAAAATCTGAGGTTACAGATCCCATTCAACAGAGCTGTTTCTCTCCTGAGTATTTTCCAGAGGACTGAAAGCATAATATCACAGTGGTATATGTGCACCAATGTTTGTAGCAGCTCTACTTATAATAGCTAAAGCTTAGAAATAATCTCAGTGCCCATCAACTGAGCAATGGATAAAATGATGTGGTATTTTTATACAATGGAGTATTACTCAGCTATTAATAATGATAAACTCTAGGCTTTTATAGGTAAATGGATGTAACTTGAGGCCATTCTCATAAATGAAGTAAATTAGATCCATATGTCTCACTACTATAAGAGCAAGTAACTAAAATCTGAAAAGTAATTAAAAATCTGAAAGACGCAATAGATACTGTGAAAGGGAAAGAAACTGTTCAAAGGAAACAAACAACTAGGATGAGGACAATGAGAAAAGAACAAAAGAAGGAAGGGAAAAAGAAATACACATGCATATACGGAGCATAGCTTGGATAACTGCACTGATGATTTCTCATGGTCTATTGCAAGGAGCAGTTAATGCTTAATTTTTCTATCCCCTTTTAAATGTTTCGTAACTTTTTGGACCAATTTTGCATACTTATATCTGGTACACTGAACAACTAATTTGAAGACAGCAATATGCAATATAACAACCATTGCTGAATTCCTATTATTTCGTTTAGTGAAATTCTCTATTGCTTCTAACATTTTGTGAAACTGTTTTTCATTCTCTTAAAAAAAAAAAAAAAAAAAAAAAAAAAAAAAAAAAAAAAAAAAAAAAAAAAAAAAAAAAAAAAAAAAAAAAAAAAAAAGGAAATCAAAGCAGAACTTAAGAAAAAAATCAACCAATAACAAATGCTGGTGGGGCTGTGGGGAAAAAGGAGCCCTGCTCCACTGTTGGTGGAAGTGTAGACTGGTACAACCACTGTCGAAATAATTGTGAACATTTCTTTAAAAAAATGAAATTGAAAAAATAAAAGATAAAAGATAAAAAAATAGGATTCCAGGTCCCATTTGACCCAGATCTTCCTAGTCTGACTATCTTCTTAGAAGAATTAAAAACATCCTACCACAGAGGTATATGTACACCCATGTTTATAGAAGCACAATTTGTAATAAGATCTTGGAAAGAACGTAAGTCTCATTGACCAAGGAATGGATTAAAAACTTTTGTCTTTTCTAAGGGAAGAAAACATAGAAAACACATTCAAAATCATACAGAATTTCACTAAACAAAATAGTAGAAATTCAACAGTGATTGTTACATTGCTTATTGTTGTCTAACATGTGGTCACTTTATACAATACTACTCAACCATATAAAGGAAACTGGAGTATTTTATAGGTAAATAAGTACACCTTGAGACCATATTCACTAGTGAAATGAACTACACACACATGTATCGACATCATAGCATCTCCCTAGTGTGTGTAGCTGAAGGAGGACATACATAAAAAACAAAATAGTGAAATGAGACAAGAAACTATGATGGGGGGATGAAGAAAAGAAGGAAAGGAAAACAAATTATATGTGTGCTATATACAAACAAAACATATAAGCAGGAAGAGTTACCACATTTATATTTCAGAAAATATGCTATTGGCATATAGTAAGTCTCTTGACTTTTTAATGTTGATTTTATGTTTTGAAACTTAAATGAAAGCGTTTATTGGTTTTATTTTGTTTTTGAAGGACTGTTTGAAGCTTTTTATATGCAAGAGTATAGCAAGTACAATTTGACTTTCTGCTTTCTAGGTTAGGTGCTAGTTGGTTCTGTCTTGACTGATTGCTCTGGTGGGGACACACAGTTCTGTGTTGTGTAAACCTTTTTCTGCTAAGTGCAGCATTAGTTATTGACTTATAGTAAATTCCTTCATAATGGTGAGATACATTCCTTCTTTCTGTATCTAATTTGTTCAAGTTTTTATTATGGCATGATGTTGAGTTTTATCCAATTTCTTGCTTCATTTAAAATAATGATAGGGGCCCGGCAGGATGGCTCAGTGGTCTAAAGCGCCTGCTTGGGAAAGCTTGGGCGGCTGCAGGGACTGAAGTTCAATCCCCAACACCACATGCTGCGCCAGCCCTGCCCTCAGGGCAGGCTGAGCCAGCCACAAAAATAAATAAACAAACAATCAAAAAGTTCTGAAACAAGGAAAAAAATTTAATAAAAATAAAATTAAAAATTGCTTCTTAATGATATGAGAAGATAAATTTAATGTGCTCCCTCCCTTGCACCACGTTCTGTAATCATGGACTTGTCTCCCAGCTTGCATTAATCTTTGCTAAAAAAAATTTTAGAGATATCCAGAAAAGGAGTAAAAAATGGGAAGGTATAGACAAAGAGTATAATATCCTTACACTAAATAATGGTTGTAACTTAGTATAACTTGATTAGTACGATGAGCTGTAAGAGGCTTAAATCAACAGCCTTCAACATTGCCAGTTTCACCGGTAACCCACTGCAATTATGAAACACTGGACTATATATACAACTACTTCCTCCTTGTTTCTCTTCTTCTTTTTTTTTTTTGTTTGTTTTTCATTTTTTCCCCCTTCAGAACCAATATTGATTAGAAAATTTGTCACATCTGCACCCTGTGTTCTGTATAACATTTGTGAGGACAACAATATGCAGTGTCTCAACTCTTGCGAATGTGCTACTAACATGTTTTGAAGCTCTCATATTGTTATCTCTTATTAAAAGTAATAAAAATTCAAATAAATAAATAAATAAAAATATTTATTAGTACAAGTTAAAAAAATAAAATGTTTAATGGTCACATGTTGGACAACCAAGTAATATACATTGCATTTTCATTAATACTAAAAGTTACTCTGGATAGTGCTGGTTGGTAGGCACCTAAGTTTGGGATGAAAGCTTAATGATTCTGTTTCACCTCGAGCCTTTAGAGTTCAGTGACTTTATTTGTGAGCTACTCCTGGATTCACTGGATGTGTTAGAATCACAACCACTTCTTCTTTATAATTAAGGTATAGTGACATTCTGACCCAAACATGAAGAGTAATTGTGTCATTTCGTGGCTTAGGGAAGTGATGGTGGACATCCAGAGCTTTCAGTGATGCAAACAGCCTACTGTGGCACACACGCTGTAAGTTCACCACCACTGGTTGAGGGAGAGGCTTTGAAGTCAGACTGCTGAATTAAGTACCAGTCGCCAGCAAATTAACATCTTTGGGCCTTGATTTTCTAACCCGACAAACAAGAACAATAAAGTGCCTGTTTTGAATGGTCAGTGGTAAATGGTGACATATATGTAAAGTTCCTAGGACAATGTCTACTAGCTATTTCATCTTCTGAAGAGTGTATGATGCTATCAAAAGCTTTCCACAAGTTGGGTGGGGTGGTGTACGCCTGTAATCCCAACTGTACTGAAGAAGCTGAAGCAGGAGGATTCTAGGATTGAGACCAACTGCAGCAACTTAGTAAGACCCTCCCTCTAAATAAAATTTTAAAAAAGAAAAAAAAAAAGTATAACTTGAGCAAAATCAATTGGAATAACTGGCAACAAGATTAATTTTATTTATCCCTGGGTTAAACAAACATAAGAAATCTGAACTACTGTTATTTTTGCCTCTGTCATTGAGTAAACCATTTAGATGCAAGTCAATTCCATAAATTACCTGGATATCACCTGCCTTAGCTATAACATAAAGATCTTTATATAGTTTTTAAAGCATTAAAAGAGGGGCCTGGCGGGATGGCTCAGTGGTCTAAAGCACCTGCTTGGGGAAGATTGGGTGGCTTCAGGGACCGCGGTTCGATCCCTGGCACCACATGCTGTGCCAGCCCTGCCCTCGGGGCAGGCTGAGCCGGCCATGAAAATGAGTGAATAAGCAAACAAGGGTTCTGCAACAAGAAAAAAATAATAATAAATAAAATAAAAAAGTTATTTTTTAAAAAAAAGCATTAAAAGAGAAAATATTTAAAACTCAAATATTTTCAGGTTTATTTGAAGGACTATTTGAGTATATATTGTGTTAATATTTTAAATGGTTTTATTAAATAATTATAATATTAGTAAGCAATATGCTATAGTTATGTTATTAATATTATTATTGTGTAGAAGTAGATGGAACAGCATAATCCTGTTACATCAAGGTGAACAATCACTATTCCATGTATATGTCAACTAACCTAGTGGCAGCCAGCTGTGTCTGTCTGGTTGGTCTCCACCTGGTTAGTACATGATAGGAGAGCATTACCGAAGTGCTACAGAAAATGGTTTGCTAACTTTTCTTTTTAAGTGCATTGTTCTTGTACACTTCAATGTTATTAAAATATTATGATGATATGGTGCTAAAATTAAACAAAGATAGTTTTTGTCAAGGCAAATATCACTCAATAATTCAGACTTTCTATCCTAAATCAAAATAGAAAGAAAATTTTCCACAGAGTGGAAAGACAAATCTCTTTCAATAATATAATTTTGGATGCTAAAAGAAAAATTAAAAAAGTGTACAAAACATGTGAAATTCTTCTAAGCTCTACATTTGCTTAATCCTTCAACTCCATACTTTGAATTATAAAAAAAGTTATAATGCTGAAATTATAAAGGGCACACAGACATTTTTACTAAGCCGTTACTGCTTGCTTATCTGAAAACTGTGCTCTGCCCTTTTATTGAACCTGAACTGTGACTTTAGGAAATTGTCATTTTAAAATAAATAACAACTTTAATTTTTAAAAGTGTTTGTATGAATTGCCTCTATGAGCTTGATTTTCTGCCTTTCATCTATGTCTGCATATCTTTGAAATAAAATCAGTGGCAAGCAACTTAAAGTGCCCTGGATCATGTTACATCAAACAGCTTTCAACTGGTTGCCTAAGGAAAATAGAATATGTACAGTAGTCTCCTATTATTCATTGTTTCTCTTTCTGTATTTTCAGTTGCCAGCAGTCAACCAGAGTCCAAAATTATTAAATGGAAAATTCAGAGGTAAACAATAAGTTTTTAATTTCATACTCTTTTTCGTAGGGTAATGAAGTTTCATGCAACTATGACCCATCTAGGATAAATCATTCCTTCTTTGTTTAGTGTTTCCACAGTATATATGCTACCCAACCTTGCAGCATTTAGTTATATTCTCTATTAGCCAATCAACTGTCCTTCTATGGTACTTGCTGTGTTCAAGTAATATTAAGTGTACTTCATTACCTCCCAATACAACTCAGGTATGCTGAAAAAAAAAATCTATAGAGTGCTTCTTTTAAAAAGATAAAATTATGCTGGGAGTGGTGGCACATGCCTGTAATCCCAGAAGTTGGGAGGCTGACACAGGAGGACCGGTGCGAGTTCGAGACCAGCCTGGGCTACAAAAGTGAGCTGAAGGACAGCTTCAACTGCATAGGAGACCCTGTCTCAAAAAGACAAAAAAAAAAAAAAAGAAAAAGAAAAAAGATAAAATTATAATAAGGACTTTTGAAAGAGAAAGCAGTCAGATTTATGAAATTTTGAAATTTTGCTACAATACATTGTTGTCATGTTTCTAGCTGTTATCATTTATTTCTAGTCTATTGCAGTCTATTGCTTATTTGCAAGTTAAACTTCATTATGGATAAGTATTCATACAAACAGAGAGTATATACAAGTTTGATCCTACCCTCAACTTCAGGCATTTACAGGAGTGCTGGAAAGTATAGGAAAAGAGAATATGAGGAACTATAGCTTATTTGTCAATCATTACTCAAAGGTGAATTTATTGTCTCAGTGCTTCAAGTGATAACTAGGACAAAAACTCATCTAAATTCTTCAAGTATGTCCTAAACTCTTCAAAAAGATAGACAAGTTTATTTTGATATTGCTATTATTTATTATTCACAAACTATATTACTGTAAAGTCATAATCCTTAACATATTATTTTAGGACAAAAATACTTTCATTTTTTCAGAAGTTAACACTGCTAAATTCATTATGCCCTGTGCATGATATCTGCAGCACAACTCTGAGGACCCATTAACCCCACAACATGTCTCAAAATGAGTGGAGCATTCACAAGTTTTTTTTTTTGTCTTTTTTTTTTTTTGTTTGAAACAGAGTCTCACTGTACAGTTCAGGCTGGCCTTGAGCTCAGTTTTGTAGCCCAGGCTGGTCTCGAACTCTCACCGATCCTCCTGCCTCAGCCTCCCGAGTGCTGGGATTATAGGCGTGCGCCAACACACCCGGCAGCATTCACAAGTTTGAAAGCTATAGAAATCACAATGTTAGAATAGCTTTTTTGATCCTATCTGAGTTCCAGCTATGCAAAAAAAAAAAAAAAAAAAAAAAAAAAAAAAA
>PVJA010013148.1:0-50183 GCA_004027025.1 Myocastor coypus | reverse complement strand
CCCCCCGTACGCCCCCCCCCCAGCGCCGCACCTCCAGAATCCCCCTCCTTTTCTTCTCCTCGCTATCCGTGAGGCCGCTGATGATCTGGTAGCAGTCCCTGCACACCTTGCTCCACTTCCCACCGTCGTACTCCAGCTGGGCTTTGTAGTCCGAGCACTTCCAGCAAACCACCTGAATGTTAGGAAGGAAAAAGAAAACGAAGAGCCATAGGCAAACATTGAAGCAACTCTTCACTCTGGGTAACAATGACAAAAAGTTAGGTACCCAAGCTGACGTGACATTTACTTGACTACGAGCCCATCCACCGGGCACATGGGGTGCTGGGACGTTGGGCAGTGGGCCCTGCACAGCCTTTTCTCCCAAGCTTCTCTAATGCTTGGTCCAGGCTCTGTTCTTCAGGTTGCACCATCAAGGTCCTTCCAAAATAGAACTCCAGCCATTCCCTGCCCTGGGCTGCACACCACTACCAACACCACCCCAGCCCTCCAGGACTCCCAAAGCCACGTACACAGTCAGGGAAGAAGGAGCCATGGGTATTGCTCTAGTATTCCCCACTTCAATCCACTGGCTCACTCTGTTTTATGTCAAGCTTTGCTGACCCACGTCTCCACGTCTTCTACCAGCCTGTCTGTCTGTCTGTCTGCCTGGCTATTTGTCTGTCTGTCTGGATCTTGACTGTAATCACAAGTCCAGGCTATGGGTGGCGGGCCAGCAGGCCTCTGCACATGCCTCCTGGCTTCCAGCCGGGTGCTCCTCTATCCCACGCTAAGCAAGTTTCCAAACTGGGCTGGCTGTTCTCCTTCAAATGCCAATCTGATCTACTCCTCTTCTGTTTAAGAACAACATGTTGCGAATTGCAGCCCAGAGGGCCGCATGATGGTTCTTTTTTCCCTGGGCTCTGCATCCACAGTCACAGTTTCTAGTGGCCTTGAAAGGCCGCAGTCCCTTCCCGTCTTCTGCTGGAGCCCGTTACCTTTCGCATGTCCTTCCACACTGGCTTGGCTATTACTTCTCAAAGAGAACACCTTCCCTGTCTACCAGAATGACACATGGTGCCTGTCCCATACTAACAATGCTTCCTGTCTTTTTATTTACAGCACTCACTACAGTTTTTAATGATGTTCTCGTGTGACTATTTCACTGTCTGTCTCCTTTATTAGGCTGTAAAACGCCAACAGAGACCGTTGTTGGCTATTTTGTGTACCAGGCACATAATGCCCACTTATAGACTGCTACGAACAACTGTATCAAGCAAACTCAGAGTAAAGAATCACTAAAGATCTTTGCTATCAATTTAATTTTGATTATACAACTGCGATAGTACATAAAAAAAAAAAATCAGTCTTAAAACAAGAAGAGGCAGCTGTCGTGGTGCACATCTGTAAACCCAGCCTCTGGAAGGCTGAGACAGAGAGATCTCCAGGCAAGATCCTATGTCAAGAATGAAAAATAAAGATCTAAAGATATAGCTCCATGCAAAGCCTTGAACTCAACCCCCATTCCATGAAGAAGAATAAAAGCAAAGAATAAATTTTCAGTATAAAAATTGTTGGCCGAATCATGGCACATACATGCAAGCCCAGCACTTGGTAGGCTGAGGCAGAAGAGGTGGCTCAAGGATGGCCTGGACTACACAGCGAGGGCCCGGTCCCAAAAACCAAACAAAAAAAGCACAGAAACAATAGACTAGCTCTGGGCGGTACCAGGAATCAATCTCAGGACCTTGTGTTTTCTAATTTTATTTATTTATTTTTTTTCTTGTTTCAGAACCTTTTGTTTGTTTATTCACTCATTTTTTTATGACTGGCTCAGCACACCCCGAAGGCAGGGCTGGCACAGCATGTGGTGCCGGAGATCGAACCACGATCCCTGAAGCCACCCAAGCTTTCCCAAGTAGGCGCTTTAGACCACTGAGCCATCCCACTGCCCCCCCCCTTTTCTTTTAATTTAATTTTTTTTTTTTTCTTGTTTCAGAACCTTTGTTTATTCACTCATTTTTTTTATGACCGGCTCAGCCAGGACCTTGTGTTTTCTGTATCCTCAACCCCTGTAATTTTTTTAGAAGAGTGACTTAATACAAAATGTATTTGGAAGAGTTAAAAAAAATTAATGTTTATTGAAAGTGTTAATGTTTAATTGTTTGATCAATCTTACATATCTATATTAATCTAAACTGATTTGATGATGAAAATATGGAATACAACCATTGCTAAATTTTTCTTGTTTTGAAATTCTGTATTATATGTCCTCTTGTTACTGTTTTTCCTCTTTGTTTCTGCTATTTTTACGCTTTAAAATAAAATTAAATCTATAAATAAAACCACAATAGACTAGCTCATGACATGGGCTGCCACCTGCTGTGATTACTCTCTCTTCAGAGAGTTTATAAAAGTCCCCAAATCGCTGCTGCCTCTGTTGCTTCCAGTTTTGTTCCTCTTTACTTTTTCTGTCTGACGCACAGCCTAACAGCTGATCAAACCACGCTTGCTAAGTCTGTGTCATATCCTTCCTTTCCATACATGATACGCTCATGAGTTATTGGTAATCAGAAGTACAATTTAGGTAACTATTTCAACAACCACCAAAGAACACAAAATATATTTAAAAACTTGTATGTTTTATGTGAATTTATAGACTGAGGACATAGAAAAGCTGCAAAAAAAAAATGACAACATGCAATAGCCATTATTAATAAATTCTTGGCTAGATAGCTACTCTGAGGATCTCTCTGCCATTATATACAACTATAGCATGGCCACTGGCAGATGTAACTGTAATGCTTCCTTTACAGTAAAGAGAAGTCCCTCAGCCCCAGGAAAGAACCCAGTGAATAAACAGAAAAACAGTGAGCTGGCAGTGCAACGGCAGCCAGCAGAGGAAGCTTGAGGGTTACGTCCGTGGACACTGCTTGCGGCTGAGAGAATGGGAAGCGGGGCAACAGAGGTCTAGTCCTTATGCTGTAGCTTGGAATGCAGGACAACCGAGAGCCTAGAATTAGGAGAGACAGAGTACATCAGAATAAGCCGCCTTCAACTACGATGATCACAAGTTACCACGAACAGACTTCACGTGTAATTTCTTGAGCTACTGGTATTACTAGATAGAAGGTCTAAAATTATGTAAGAAATGTTTGAAAAAATAGTGGCAAACAACAAGCACTACCCCAAATTATCAGACAGAGAAGAAACTTTTTGTAAAATAAAATTGAAATTAAAAATACAAGCAATGGATAGGACAGCAGATTAGCGACAACCGGCAGTGAATAAAACAGATGAAAAATCAATACAGCCACTTTCTGATTCCTTAGGTCAGCAAATAACTCACTGTCACTTACTCGGTCCCGCAAACCCCTCTGGGAGCTGTTCTTGACTTCTTGTCCTTCTCAGCTCTGAATCGGCTTCCTGCCACGTGTAATCAGAGCTCAGCGTCTTAGCGGCACACACCTGGCTCTTGAAGGCCTGGCTGCTACCTCTTGAGCCCTAGCGCCTGATGGTCTCTGTCTTGCACTTGTATCTGCCTACATCTCAAGGTCACCTCACATCCAGTAGGGCTCTCGAGAGCTGCCACCCCTTAGGCCATCTGTCACACCCTGGGACCACAGCGATTGGTCTGGTGGCCCCTGCTCACCTTGTAGTCCGGTGAAACGGGCACTATCATGGCTCATTTTCCTCAAGACGGCCTGCTTTGTCTCCTAACGGGGCTCATCCTGCCTATACTGCTCTGAGTACGATCCACGGCAGCCCCCACTTCCGCTTCCGCCTCTCCCCCAGACCTGCACTGGGCCTCCTGGCATTCTCCTTCTAGGACAGAAGCCTACTCCCTTAATGGGCTGCTTTCTTCTCACCTTCTGACACTTCTCGGAGCGTCAGGGCCGAGCTATGGTTTGCACCCTCTGAGGCCCACTACTGCCTGGCTCTGCCCACCTCCTGACGTTTCTACCCCTGCACATCTCCTCCAACCGGTCGATGTGTAACTTAGGGATCACGGCTCACCACTCTGCCACAGGGCCCGCCCCTCTGGCCTGAAAGTCCCCGCTGCCAGCGCCATTCTCTGGCAGTCTACATAGCTGTGTGTTCTTATGGTCACCCGCTGGACTGTGTCCTCACCAGAGGCTGAGCTACACCCAACTTGCCAACTTCACAACTCAGTCTCTCCCCAGGCCTACAGCTGTCCACTGCCATGGGGATCTGAAGTTACAGAAACCCTCCGCCCACAGGCTCCTGCGCTTTCTCATCCCATCAGCCCTCGCTCCCGGCCTTTCCATCTTTGCAGCCAGTCTAGACTTTCCTTGCTGGTTATGAACTGCCATGTGGCACTGCTCCGACTCCCCTGGTTTTTCTCACAATCCAGGCTCTGGGTGAGCCCAGCCTCCTGCCTTGGGTGCCTGAGTTACTGCAACATGTTAGAGCAAAATGAGTACCCTACATTTGTAGCCACTTTGAATGGGGCCACTATTCTTGGGCCAGAGAAAAATTTTCTCTACCACTCCTTTCATTCTGCCTCCACTTTCAGGTCAAACCACCAAACCTTTTTTTTTTGGTCTTTTTGAGACAGGGTCTCACTATGCAGTTCAGGCTGGCCTTGAGTTCACTTTTATAGCCCAGGCTGGTCTCGAACTTGCACTGATTCTCCTGCCTCAGCCTCCCAAATGCTGGGATTACAGGCGTGTGCCACCATGCCTGGCCACCAACTAATCCTTAAATAAAAATATAATATGGAACCTAGACTCCCTCATTTCCCATTGTCGGAGGTAGCTGTGTTGGACAGAAACCAAGGCAGCCAGTCAGGGCTAGGCCCTCAAAGGAGCCAGGGCAAAAAAAACCGGAAACCTTGCAATTGTGGGAGAGACTCCCGGCTGTGGGCCAGATCTCAGGATGAAAGGTTAAACAAACACCCACATACCTCCCTGGGGATAGACATCAAGGACTGATAATCTAAATAGGTAGCAAGCAATCACCTTGAGAAAGCCAGGAAGAGCCACTAACCCAAGCCGCTATAGGAAGAGCCCGTTCTGTATTCCTGCCCACTTGTTAAGAAACACACTTCCCCATGTGGTCCTGATTTAATCAATTTCACTGAGCAACTGTGCTTGCCATCTTATTGGTTGATGGCAGCTTCCTCCCACCTCACTCCTGCCCACCTTGCTGAGTTCCTAAGTTTCCCACCTTGGACCTGCCTCACCCGGTGGTTTTGCTCTGTAGCAGCGGTTCTCAACCTGTGGGTCGCAATCCCGGTGGGGGTTGCCTAAAGCCATCAGAAAATGTTATTTATTACATTCCAAATCATAACTGTAGCAAAATTACAGTTTTGAAGTAGCCACCAAAATTATTGTTTGGTTTGATGTCACCGCAACATGAGGAACTGTACTGCGGGGTCACGGCATTAGAAAGGTTGAGAGCCACTGCTCTATAGAATCCCTAGTAAAGGCAGGATCATGGCAGCCCACTTGGGTCGCCTTCTATCCCTCTCTCACACAGAAGCTTTCTTTCCCCCTATATATTCTGCTAAAATTCATTCTACTGTTTTAGAGAACATGAACTCGCCCCAGGTAGTAGATTGGGAGCGTCTTCTCCTATATCAACATCATGAAAACAAACAAAGCAACACCCACTCCATCCATCTGAATGCCTGCGCCCATCTCTCCCTCCTGCAGTAATGCATGTTCCCCTCTCCCCACCAAACACTGAGCCTCCACCAGTGGGTCCTGTAGCTTCTCTTTATGTCTTCCCAAACACATGGGCCCCCTGCCTGGGTAAGAGGATCATATGTTGGAGCCCCAGGAGACTTAGCCAGGACCCTGTCTCTGATACAAAATAAGGGCCAGTGTGCACATACCAGTACTTAATCCCCCGTTTCTTGGGCCACAGGTCCCTTAATTCAGCACCCCACAGTTAGGTGACCTCCTGGCAATCTCTCCTGGGACAGGCGCTGCTGGCTGCAGGCCTTGGCCACAGACCCTTGCCCTCTGCGGGGCTCCTCCCCACCTCTCGCCCCTGTCAGGCTGTCCCACCTGCAGGTGGCAGCACAAAGAGCAGCATCTGAGAATTCTTCTGCCTAATTAACACTGGCTCAGATCCGTCTCTGAGACCACCACCCTCCATGTGAACTTTTTTTTTTTTTTTTGTCTTTTTGAGATAGGGTCTTGCTATGCAGTTGAGGGTGAAATTCTCATTTGTCACTCTTCTCCATCACAATGACAGCTGTGAGGATAGGACCCACCCCCATTCACGCGTTCTCCTGGTCACTCACATGTCCGCAGGCTCGGCAGTGGTGCCGCCTCCGAGTCAGCGCATTGAAAGACTCCCTGCACTTCATACACATGGTCACCTCGTTGTCGCGGATCCACCGTGGGGCTCTTTTCCCTAGCTCAGCAGTCTAGAAAGTAAAGAAATTTAACTCTGATGGGGCAGGGAGATAGCTCAGTAGCTTAAGTGCCTGACTGGCAAGCACAAAGTCCTGAGTTCAATCCCTAGTCCCCCTCCTCCCCCAAAAAAGAAAGAAACCAAAATCCCCAGAAATTTAAATATGGGATTTCCCCCTTTATTATTTCTTTAAAAGCACTGTCATTACACTGTGCAAGCCATGTCCTGAAAGTCCAGAGCCAGGGAAGGAAAGTTTCAGCATTCTAAGAAGCACGGAGGAGGAGGAGGAGGTGCTCCTTCCAGTGCTGGCCCACCAGGGGGAGGCTGGCTAATTAAACCATTAGGTCTCCTGCAAATGTCAAGACACAAAAGAGCTTAAAGTTGAGAATTTAATTCAACTTACAGAAACCTCGGAGTGAATGTCGTTGTCCTTTGCAATTGCATTTCTGAAGGTCTCATGCCTTTGATGAAAAGCATCAATGGTTGCTTGAAGGGCCTAAAGCATAAACGAAATTCAAAGCGCACACTGAAGAATTCCGTGAAAACCAATGGACAGGCTTTATTAAACAGATGCCTAGGATGGGAACCACCTATAAGTAAGTTTGTTCTGATGGCTACATATTAAACAGGATGTGTGCAAACTCATGCACACAGCAATAAACCGAAAACAGAAGTCAGGCTTACCTTGATCCACTCTTCTTTATCTTGCTCAGAACTAAAACAAACAAAATTCAAGTGAATGCAGAGAACATTAATGAGTTCCATACATCTAGTGGGTAAAGCCAGGCTTTAATGTGGTTCTACTTCCTGGAAAATCCAGGGGGGGGGAGGTCCTGAACCGCAATAAAAATTAAACCCTCTCCAGCTTCTGAACAAATCAGTTCTTCTTAAACACAGTAGCCAGGCACTCTAGTAACTTTAGTACTTGCAGACTTTGATGGAGACAATGGCTTTAGCTTCCCTCAGTGCAGTGATATAGCCTCTCTGTCATCGTGTCTATCAAGGGACTATGTAACCCTAACATAATTACAACTGCTGGTCTTTCAATTTTTTAAAAGATATGAAGGCTTTTAAAGTCTATTAGTCACAGCACATCTTTGAAAAAATTACTTATCTTTGAGATCTAAAATATTTTCATAAGGCCTTGGAGAGCTGCTTAGCATTTCCTGTGAGAAACAACTTAACTTTATTGGCCTGTTCCTAGGCAGTTTTCTGGCAAAATTACGCTTAATCCACTATGGCTAAACAGAATGCTCCACACAAGCATTTTCAAATGTCTGCAGGAAGCAGGCTTCACAGATTAACCGGCTCCAGGGTTTCATCATTTTCCTTAGGGAGAAAATTTCCTTGACTATAGTCGTTTCCCTTTTCCAATTAAAGCCAATTTTCTTTACTTCTGCTTCTCTGAAAGAAGTGTATAGCTGACTGGTATCATATTCTATATGTGAAGTAGCCCTGTAAGCAGACTGTGTGACCTGTACCGCTGCACACCTTGCACGCCTCCCCAGGCTTGGCTGCACCCGGAGCACCGAGCAGAGCACCAGGCCCTTCTCTCCTCAGGCGCAGGAAGGCCAGCAAGTGCCTCTGCAGAGCTCCCCTGCCACAGGCCGCCTCACCAGGTAGTTGCTCCATGAACCGTACAAGTATGGCAGGAAAGCCACAGCCCTGACCTCCCTGGTAATCATTTCTGTCCCTGGAAGTGCTCCCAGCCCAGCAATGGACTACATTTACTACGGATTACCCATCAAATGGACATCTGTGGGTCAAAACAAGGATGAGAGGAGGAAGGGCAGAGCAAAGCCTTTATCCTGCAAGACTCCAAAGTCTAACCTGACTGTAACCCCTGAGTACTCTGTCACTCAGGCTGCCCATCGGTTGGCCAGTGCCAAGTATCTGCAGACTACTGCCCCAGATGCTACGAACACCTGCCTTGCGAGCATTCGTCACTGTCTTTATACCCGTCCAGATTCCCAGAGGTCTGCCCTAACATTTGTTCTCCTGTCCTAGAGGAGCTGGGTAGCAGGGAAGGTTTCCTACCTGGCCTGCAGTTCCAGGGTTCGCTCTTTCCCAGACACCTGGAAAGTGTGTGGATATTCTTCGTTGTGAGTCTCCACAATTTTCATCCCATCAATTCCAACCCTGTTCCGTACCGTGAATTTTGAGCCCACCAAGCTGAATCTGGGCACACAGTAGAGCAACATGTTGTTGAACTGGAAGGAGGCAAAACATAGCAATGAGCAGGAAAATAAAGAAAAGAACAAAACTGATCAATATTACAAGTAGCCCTGGAACATCTACGGAATTTACAGGGAACATGGTACTTCCTAGGGAAACAAAAGTTACTATTTGACCTTTTACACCTATATTAAAAATGATCAGAGTCTCAAAAATTTAAGAATAGGTTTTCTTTTCAGGGCTCAAATATTTCATCAATATTTATGTGCATTATAACTGCATTAGTTGCTTTACTGCTTCACCAATAATTTGGTCACAATTTACTGAGAACTTTGATATACTGGCAGTGGAAGTCACCGTGTGTGTTCACATGCGCACACGTGTGGGACTCGGGACAGAAGTGTTCCATGCACGCTCAGCAAGCCCTCTGCCACTGAGCTACACTCCCACCCCTAAGCTGAAGTGCTTCAGGGTTGAAGTCCTTACGCACACCATCATTTCTTATTCCTGCACCTTGGAGTGCAAGTACACAATGGCTGTTAGCACAGTTGTATTTTTTTTTAACCAGGCTTTCATGTTTTTTAAGTCCATGCATTAAGTCCATCTGCATTAGAACATTAAACCTTATCTAAAGCAATAAGTCGCATGGCCAAGGTCTCTTTCCTTTCTTCTTTGGGTCACTGGGGAATTAGAGAGATGCAGGGTCTTGCTATGTCGCCAGGTTGGTTGTGAACTTTGGGGCTCAAGTGACCCTCCTGCTTTCACCTCCAGAGTACCTGGGAGCACAGCCAGGTACAACTACACCGGGTTTGCCAAACTCTGTACTTTACATGGGATCTCAGCAGTTTCCAAAAGTGTAGTATTATGAATCATTAAATCTTACCACCTATGAAAATTATAGAAAAAGGCATCCATTTTATCAAGGTCTTTAAAGATAGGGCTTTCTTTTTCATAAGACATATTTTTGATATGAATGACTTAATTTTGATACTCAATCAAATTATGCACAGTGCCTCATATTCTGGACTACAACAGCTTTTGCTCACTAGGATAAGAAATCCATGAAAAGGCTCACACAGTACAGATTTATTTTCATTAACTTGGGGAAAGCACTTATTTTGAGTATGCTAAAATGCAACTAAACATCTAGGTTAATTCAAATTTATTGTCTCTAGGCCTACATGTATCTTTGTAAGAGTAATCAGGGACTACAAAAATTTATCTTTCAAGATTATTTTTCCAACAACATGTGCCTTACATTCCCACATGATTTTTACTTTACTTCCCTTTCTCAATTTGTTGTTTTTCAAACTTTCTGTAAGGTTTCACTTTAAGGAGGATTTCACCTGAGTACTGTTTATCAATGCAGATGTGTAGGCCAGTCTAAATGCATTCACTCCCCCAATACGCACATGATTGATCGATCTTTCTCTCTCTCTCTCTCTCTCTCTCACACACACACACACACACACACACACAGACACACACACACACACACAGAAGGTGCAAACCCTCATTCTCAAAATCATCCGTACATGCCACAGGATGCAGAGAAGACTAAACCAGATAGCAAACGTGACGGGCTTAGAACGGTGCATGGCATACGCAAAGCGCTTCAATTCACCAAGCCGTCTTGTTTCCCGCTCCTGAGGGGTTTGGTTCTAGGCCTTCCCTGCCAGTCCCCCTGCTCAGCTCTCTGAAGACAGTAAGTGTTGATGGAGATCTGAAATGCCCCGACATGTTTATGTAACTTGGTCCAGTGTTTCTCATTCATGCTTTCGTAACTTCTAGAGATTATGGAAATAAGAGCGCACTGAATACAACCTTAAAAGCATCTCAGGATCACAGGCTGACACTTCTGGGAGGGCACCAAGCGCTCACTGCCCACCCCATCCTGAGAACAGCAGCCATGGCCTTCTTGTAGGCACAGGAGATCCAGAACACCGAAGGCTCCCACACCTATCAGGGCTTGCCCAGGCCGCTGTGTCTGCTAACTTTTCAAACCAGTGCTTCTTCCCTGTCCCTTCCCAGATACCTTAAGAGGTGACCCGGTCAACACAGTGCCCAGGGCAGGGGATGCAGGGCCACCACAAGAACACAGCTCATGCCTTGGAACCACCGACAGCAGCAAGCTGCTCCTATGCACCAAGCGAGACACCTGAGACAGCATCTGAGACACCTGGGCCTCCCACGCGGGCGGGCTTGTTATCTTCCACATGAGTAAGGAGAACAGCATGGGTTTCCAGCATGTCTTCTGCAGTCACACTCAGACATGTGACACTTTCCTCCCTTTCCTTCCACGCTTTTAGGACTATGTCACACCTGTTTTATTCTTCCGGGGAACTCTGGTAAGTAGTCCGTCATACATATTTATCATAAAGAATCCAGGCCTCAATCTAATCCTAGTCAATATGGATCTTTGAGCATCTTCAGAGTTGAAAGCAAGAGCCTCCTACAGGTTAGCAAACACTGCTCACAAGGGCCAGGGCCAAGGCCAAGGAAAAAAAAATTACAGAACCGGCAGCTGGTGCTGTCCCTGCTGAGAAACTTCCTCCTGTGGCAGAAGCCACCAACGTCTTCACACAGTTTTCCTCTTCTCTGGATTTCCCTTAATTCTGAAAGAAATTACTCTGCAGGTAGATCCAGATGTAGCTCTTTTTTCTTTCACCGTAGGAAGTGCCTTTTCTTCCCTGCCCGCAGCTCAGGAGTCGTGTTTGACCAAGCAACCTCCTGCCGCAAGGAAACCTCTCCAAGCCCTAGATCATGACAAAATCTAGAAACAAATCTCAGCCTTAAGGGGAGAAGAGGGGGGCTGAGGAGATAGCTCCATGGCACAAGTACCTGCCTGGCAAGTGCAAGGTCATGAGTTCGAACCCCAGTCCCACCAACAAAAAAAGAACTTAAGGGAAGAAGGGGTTCACGTCCTTTACCTCCAGTGCTCACATACTTCAAATCTCTTACAATATATTTATTTTCCTGCAATAATTCAATTTTATGTTCTCACCACAGATAATTACATGAACATTTTAGCAGGCAAAAACACAATTTTGGAGGAAATTTACAATGCCTGGGGTGTATTCAAAGTTCAGATAAGTCAAAAGAAAATCCTGAGTTTTTCAGGCTACAAGAAAATAAAGATGAAATTACGAAAGAAAGTCTCAAAAACTGTAATCATTCTGTGGCATAATTGGTTTTTTTAAAAACCTTCAAATGCCAATATGGTGAATTGGTCCACAGAGAGCCTACAGTAACATCAAGTGACACAGCACTCTGAAGGAAAACAGCTACGCAAACGTGGGTAAATCATTTGAATATAAAATTAGACTCTAAATATAATTTGGCTTTTCTGAGCAGGAAGTAGAAAATTAGCCCTCATTTGAGAGAGAGAGAGAGAGCGCGAGAGCGAGCAAGCGAGCGAGAGCGAGCAAGCCTGGTGCTTCTGAAGTTGCTCCACACATGAGGGCAGGATGCTTTCAAGGGTAACCATGACAGACAGGCATGGCAGGACGGGCTAAGTGAATGAACGCCAAGCTCTGAAGGGGCCATGTGGCTGCCACCGACCCAGCTCTGCCACATGGCCCCTCCCTCTGGGAGGGTGCAGTAAGGGAACTGGAACAAGATGGATCTCACCTGACTGTCACTCCAGGCTGTGTCCCGCAAAAGGCTCTTTGCAGTCTCTCCCAAATGCCAGCTTGCTTCACATACCCAATCTAAAATTATTGCCAGAATAGTTCTCCAGCGTAAAAGTTAAGTCAAAGCATTTGCTTAGTTTTGAACCCGGGAGACATGCCTTCTGAGCCACACGCCCAACCCACTGAAACTTGGAGACAGGGCCTCACAAAATTGCCCCATCTGGGTTAAAATTTGCAATCTTCCTCCCTCAGTCTCCAGAGTGCTAGGATCCCAGCAGCACCCTCCCATGCCCACTCTAAAGTCAAAGTTTAACTGTAGAGACTTGAACACGAATGAGGAAAAAAAGGAAAAGGACTCAAGCATGTACGGAATAAACCCAGGGCAGGCATGGGTTCCCAGGGACTTGGCTGGAACAATACATTAATGATGCCTTTTTTACTCTGTATCTTTAATGCTTTGATGTCTTCAGGCTTTGCTGACACTGAGATGATACTTTCAGGGTTATTCGATTCCTTGAGACACTAAGTGACTCACTTGAGAGTGGCCCTCCTTACAGAAGCCACCTACCACAGAGCCAATAGCCTCATAGAACTGGGCCACTATTCCCCTCATCATCTGAGGCCACAGCCAGGTAGCAGCCTAAGCTCCGTGTCCTACGTCTTCACTGCCTTTCTTCATTTCTCTTTTGGTGGTACCAGGGATTGAACTCAGGACCTTGCACTTGCCAGGCAAGCACTTATTCCACTGAGCTATATCCCCGGCCCCTGCCTCTCTTGATTTCAGCATAGCCTTGTTTTCTGTTCTCCTGAGTTCGCATGAGGATTGCAGGGTTGACTTGGATAATACCTATATATTTTGTGGTGGTGGGGTGCTGGGGATTGAACCCAGGGTCTTCACACTGAGTTACCCCCCTAGCCTTTTATAATTTTTGGTTTGTCAGGGTCTCTCTGAGTCACTAAGCTGCCCTAGCTGGACTCAAATTTGATCCTGCTGCTGCGTCCTCAGTGCTAGGGTTTCAAGCGTGTGCCATGCTCAGCGAAAAACCCTGCAGCCACTTCCTTCTCCTCATCGGCCCTAGGAAAATACTAATTACAACCCTTCTCTGTGTAGATGTGCTTTCTGGTCACCTCAGACGCAGTGAGACCTTATTCTCAAACTCTGTTCTTCCTACGGTTCTGGCTGCAGACTGAACACAAGGACCAAACCAAACTTCTACATAAGGTCAACCCTGAACTTCCTTTTTTTTGGTGGTACCAAGGATTGAACTCAGGACCTTATGCTTGCCAGGCAAGCACTTATTTCACTGAGCTGTTTCCCCAGTCCCTCAACACTGAACTTAACCATTGAATTTGCAACCAGATCACAAAAGGAGCTGAGTTTGTAAACCAAGACATCGGCTAGACTCATGCAGGACAGGGCCTTTCTGTGACCGGCTTCTTTCATAGCAAGATGTTTCCAACATGCATCTCAATCCATGCAACCATGCAAGGCACCATGTTTTCCTTTTCATCAATATACAATATTCCACTGCATGGAATATACCAGGCTTTGTTCATGCATTCACCAGCTGGTAAACATTTAGGCTGTATCCTCTTTGGTTATAACAAAGGATTCTACTAAGGACATCAATATACAAGTTTTCTATTAATGTATATTATTTTCAGTTCTGAGTTAAAACAGAACCGCTGGGTCACATGGCAACCAAATGTTCTTTTTCAAAGAGTGAGCTTCTCTTCGTGACCATTATGTCCTATAATATGGCTTCCTTTCAAAGAAAGCTGGCAATGGCTGACAGAAGCACTCAGGCCCCAAGGACAGCTTCTGTTACAGCTGGTGAAAAGCCTGCCTAGCCCTGGCCGCAGTGAAGTCGATCCCTAGGCGGCACTTGGACCTCCGTGTCTCTGCCTCTTGGCCTTTAGTATCAACCCTAGCAACAGCCAAGCCTTACTGACACTTCCCATGGTGGTCTGCTCTCCGCCAATTCCAGCCAATCTGATAACCTTATCATTTTATTGGACAGAAAAAGGAGTCAGACTGAATTAGTGTAACAGAAAATAAAGGTCACGTGGACAGAGCCGAAAGCACAACAGTCCACAGGCCCTTGGAAAGCTCTTACACTGAGATAAGCCCTAGACCAACTGCTATTTCCCAGTATGAAGGACGGGACAAGGACGCACAAGCACGGAAAGCAGCTGCATGGCCTCTCCCTGTAGACATTTCAGTCTCAAGTTTTACAATTGTGCCCACTGTTTCTTAAGCTTAGAATGAATAAAGTAGTGATGGCCAGGGTAGGAAAACTGTCGCCAAGAAGCAGCATCCCAAAAAGATATGCAGGATTACCTTGTGAAGACTGAAATACACACAGACACACACACACACACACACACACACACACACACACACACAGAGAGAGACACGGGCGCGCATCACAAAGGCGAGCTCGACTTCAGTCTGCACTACCGAAAGCTAACCACACCCAGGAAGTAACTTCCAGCCACTCCAAACATTATGTGATGTGGAAGCCTGTGGGCGAATGTTGGCTAAGTGAGGTGCGATGAAACAAATGTGGGGAACAGGCAAGCATTCCAGCTCCCCGAGACGCATGTAACAATTTTCATAAATTATGACCCTTATGCATCCTTTATGTGACTACTCACTAAGAAAAGGTAGCGTTCTTGGGCCGATGTGTTGCGAGCAGCTAGTTTGAGTATCTGTCCTTCTTTTATTAGTTCATTTGAAGGATTTACAATGTCTTCTTCTTCTCCTAACATTTCATAAATCTCTAAGAGTTTCTTTAGGTTTTCCTGGGAAATTGAAACAAAAAAACATCAAGATCAAATGTATGGCGCTTTCAACTTAATGACCTACATTATTTTATTAGCTAAACTCTATATCATTTAGAAAAGACTAGGTATAGGCCACCATGGGGTATAAAAAACATCAGTAAACTGAGCCCTAAGAGGAAAGGGGGCGGCCACTCCAGCTGACACTGGACATGTGCAAATACTCTTCTCTGTCCACCTACTTCCACTCACTTTGGTCCAGCACTACCAACAGTGTTTGGTTATTAATGTCCATGTCTACGCTGAAGGCTAATCGCTCCTCTAGAGCCCACTTACCATTTTTCTTATTGCACTATTAGAATGGCTTGCTGCTGTAGATATAATTTCAAGTGATTCTAAATGGGAAAAAAAGAAAAATAAATAAATATGCTTTGTCCTTCATGTGCTGCTAGGTAACTGAATAATTTACATATGAAAACAAGAGATCTGAGACCGAAGACACATGAGAGCAGCAGCAATTTCCGTGTAAAAACGAAACACTTTCCAAAGCTCATTTGTATGCAGATTACTTGAACTTGAAGGGTATTTCCTTATTTTAAAAAGTCATGGACAATAATTAGCCTCACAGGTATATTTAATTCAAAACAGACCCTGAGAACCAACAAGCACTCATAGCCCACTAGGCACAAGGTAGCTTGCTGGGTGCTTCTCTATGTAGAGCAGTCCCTGTTGATTTGCCATTTTGCTGGTCTGAAAACATTATATAGAAAATTCCAGAAATAAGTAGTTCACAAGTTTTAATACAGCACACCATTATCACTGTTCTATGTCACTATCAGATAATGTCTTGTTGTACCTAAGTTATAAATTAAACTTTACCACAGGTATGTATATTGGCGAAAAAACCCTCCAGCATTGTATACAAGTGCTATTTGCCATTCCAGGCATCCAAGAGGCATCTTGGAAGGTACCCCATGCAGGTAAGGGGGAGCAACTAAACATCAGTTCTCACACATCTTTGAAGTTTGGTGGATGAAAGAAAGGAGGAAGCATGGGGACTTGGTTAAGGTCACTCAGCTGTGCCATGGTAGGGCAGGGCTGAGCCTTCAGATGGACAGCTCTACAGCACGTCAACAGCAACAGTTCCCTATTTTTATTAGCAAATTAACCCACAAAGCATAAGTAAGCTTTTTTGGGGAAATGCACTCAGAGACCCAGGGTGGGCCAGATGACAGGGAGTCTTGCTAAGTGAGGGTTAGAGGGTTTTTCTGCTGGTATGACAGCAGCAACGTGGGTGACAGCAGGGAACAGGGCCTCTTGGCATGGCCAGGGTGGGTAGACACTCCAGGGGCCGCTCCCAAAGAGCCACGGAAGTGAAGGGCCTCTGCTAGAGCAGCCTCAGGGATACCGCACAGTGCTGAACCACGTCCCACTTTTCCTTCTCTTCCGTCCTGTGAACTGGCCTCAATTCTGTTACCACAACAACCCGGTTCCTTCTAGACTACAATCTCTGTCCTCTTTGCACTGCTGGACAGAATGCGCTTTTGTTGCTTCCCTTTCTATTCTGGGCCTCTCAAAGCCCTTATTCCGTGATTTCCTTAGAATTTTAAGTAGCAATGGGAAGTTGAAAAGAATAATACAAGGCTGTACTATGCCAATTTTCTTGTTTTTAATGTAGGTATCTTAGGGGAATGCGAAGTTCTTGAATGTCAAGAATGGCGCGTTTTTATTTAGATGATGGAGAACTATTCAGATTTGGGCAATTCTGTACATCTGACCCAGGGTCCAGGATCAAGGATGACAGGGTAAGATGGGCTGGGGCCAACACTCGGGACAAGTGTGAGGAAGAACACAGGATTCACCCTCAAATGCCACTATCATTGTCACTGAAACCCAGCTGCCAGGAAGGGAAAGGGGCAGAATTCCCAGAAGCAGTGGGTTGGGCGAATGGCAAGTGTAACTCATGCTAAGCTGCAGGAAGTGAGGGCAGGGGCCATTCCCATGGTCACCAAGTCACTGGCGTGGTGCAGAAACAGCGGACGCAGACCGTAGTCAGGAGAACACCAAGGCTCTGAGACCAAAAAGAGGCTTCATTCTTCTGACTCTTTCACCATGGGCCACTCACACAAAAGGCAAGAAATTACAAGGGACGGGGTGGTGTCTAGGGCTGTCCACTGTACTCAGTATTTGTTGAGTATTAGACCATTTCTATTTCTTTTAATCAACTCTTTAATATTTGATTTTTCAACCTCTACAGGGGCGGGGTGCAGCTCAATGGTAGAGGATGCACCCCACGTGCAACTTAGGAGATCTGAGTATAACACCCAGCACGTGCAACTTAGAGATCTGAGTATAACCAATAGCACAAAAAAAAAAAAAAAAAAAAAAAAAAAAAAAAAAAAAAAAAAAAAAAAAAAAAAAAAAAAAAAAAAAAAAAAAAAAAAAAAAAAAAAAAAAAAAGGAAAGGATGAACAAAAACTACATGATAAAGCTCTAGTATTTCTGAAACTCATGTCTTAATATGCCTTTCATTTAAACCTAATGCAAACATTAAAGACAAGAGAACTGGAATAAAGTTTTCTTGGGCACAATGTTATCATTAGACAGTAATAAGCAGCATTTCCTGACATAGCTGAGTGGGTGAGGCCAGCTTTGCTGAGGTTATTTTTACCTAGTAAATGTCATCTTAGCTTCCTTGGCGTGCATTACCCTACTAATTAACCAATCCCAAATGCTGTGCTCCTCCCAGGACGAAGTAATTGAGGACTGCTGTTCTCAACGTCTCTAGAACCACTGTCTTGTTTCACAGTGATTATCATGAGTCCAGAAGGGGAAATGGGATTCACAGGGCTCTGGCTGGGGAGTGACCTGCCTGGCCAAGGACCACAAAGCTGTGACAGCGACATCTCCCTCACTATGGGAGCCATGAGACCTATCTGGCTTTAGAGCCACAGGCTGTATGGCTATGGGTGGGCATGTCACAGCGGGAGAGGAGTGAACGCTTACTTTTGGCATCACTCCAGTCAGGCGAGTCCGCGGGCAGCTTCCTCAGGTAGTCCTTCAGAAGCATCTCGTAGCGCGGGATCCGCTGCACGGGCTCCAGCATGTGGTGCTGCAGAGTCAGGCTCCCGCAGATCTCCTGCTTCTGCAGGAAGAAGGATCGCAAGGCGCATCTCAGAGTCAGGCCAGCCAGGCTCAGAAGTCACTGCAACCTCTCACGCAGGGCAAATCTTTGCTACGAAGGGTGACTATGCATTAGCGCCATAGATGTGCACGTGGTACCATCTTCTAAAGTGCTCCTTTATGAAACCCAGCCTGATCTAAGAAAAGCATAATTTTTGTGGAAGGAGCTAGAGATTAAACTCTTAAAAAAATATTCTTATAACTTCAAAGTTTGAAGGCTACTGATCTGGTGGGAGAATAGGAAAATCAAGCAGAATTTTAAGCAAGGAAACATGAGGATACCAGCTATTGATTGCTTCAGTTAGCCATGACCAGGGCCTGTGAAGGCGTACTATCTGGAATCGTACAATGTTAAGAGACACGCCTACTTAATGAGGCTTAGTAGGGCCTACCTGTATGAAATGACTAGAAACTAATTCATAATAAGGTGCTTATAGACATCATTTCCTCTGAACTAAAATATTCCACGTGGGAGAGCTGAGCATCCTGTTACCTGGCCAAGAATTTTATTTTTTTGTTAGGTCAAGGCAAGGCATTCTTCATTGTAGACCAAACTCCACTTTGCAAGCAAAATTAAGCCTGTAACACTTGCTTTTGCAGTGAGCTATTAGCTCAAGAAAGGGAGAATGAGGAGCACTGCTGTTGGTGTTACGCCAAGCAGAGGTTGCATATAATACTCGCTGAGCTCACACCAGGTCCAACGCACTGCATTAAGACACGGTGTCCGTGTCCAAAGCACACATCTGATGATAGGCTTCACAGTATGGGGACGTTCAGTGACATCTCCGTGAGGGCAGGCCTCAGTGGGAAGGAAGTGGAAGAAGGCAGGGAGCGGTACTGGGTGGCAGCATGACACACGCCTTCGTAAGTGACTGCACCACCTTGCTGAGTAAGATGACCACAGTACTCTGTGGTGAGGGGAGCAAGGAACATGCACGCATAACGTCAGGGACCCCAGAACCACACTGACTTCAGACGCTTTCTCTAACACATGGGAGTGACAGCGTCGGGCCTGAGCTATGGTGACGCTGTTGCCACAGCATCTTTAGGAAGGGGATGGGGCACCAGATTGGAAGCTGCTGCTACGGACAGGAAAACAACGAATAAGGCCTGACATGGCCACGGAAGCTGAGCAAGTAATACTGTACCTTCCTCTAATAATGGGTAAGATTAACTTCACAAACTTAATCACCTCGTTTGATTTTCCCCAACAGATCTATTAAATCTGTGTCTTCAGGAAAACATTACTAATGCCATACTTTTTCCACGAAGAGACTACTCAGAGAATATTAGAAGTGTTGCCTAAGGAGAGGTGACCACACGTGACAGCTCAAGTGTGGCTTGTGGGTTCCCAGTCTGTTCTCTCTCCACAGCCCACACATTGCTTTATTATATGGATAAGATGACAGTGCAGAGTCACCCTCAAGCATGGTGCTAAGTAAGCACCTTGAACATAGAATCTTCCAGACAAATGAACATAGTATGATGATAACAGGTCTGTAGCCTCAGCAGCCTAGGAATCCAAGGCAGGAGGATCACAAGTTCAAGCCCATGGCTGGGGAACTTAGGGACTTAGCAATACTCTGTCAAAAAATGTATATAATTGGCTGGTGATGTATCTCAGGAGTAGAAGGCCCCAGGTTCAATGCTCAGTACGGAAAAAGAGAAAGAGGAAGACAAGGATGAAGAGCAGAAGACAAGTCAAAGGTAAAGCCCTGATTAATGAGAGAACAATGGTGCTATCTATCCAGTCACGCGACACAATTATCATCCACCCTGTGGAAGGCATGAAAAGTCAGACAGGGAAGTTTTTGGGAGTAAACACACACACACACAGAACATGGTGACTCTGCTCTGACAAGGTCCTCTTGGCAGGAATTGGGACAGAGGCCTTGCCTGTGGACACCCTCGCAGAGGCCTGACAGGACAGCTGACGTCACTGGGAGACTGCAGGTGAGAAGCTGCAAAGGCAGACAGATTCAGCAGGGAGAGTAGGGAGAAGTGGTGAGAAGGAGCCAGTGTTGAGCAAGGTGAATGCATGTTTAATCCTGAGAGAAAGAGATGTTGTAAGAGTGAAGTGGGCAGACAGACCAGTAAGGACGCTGGCAAAGCCTCCCTCAAACTGGATAAAGTGGGAAGAACCCTCTCAGCATTTTAGGAACAGATGGACGGCAGCATCTGGAGTGTGTGTGTGCTTTCAAAGTCTTGGTGGATGAGACAGTGAGACATGCAGTGCTCAGGCCTGGGGCACCTGCTGCTCTGCCTTCATCACCACAGGGTTCTGCTGGACCACATGGGCCATGACACCTGGGAACCCCATTCCTCCTCCCCCACAAGGTCAGGAAAGGTGCACAAGCACACAGCCTATGGCCGGCTATCAGCAGGGCCATCATGGAGCAGGGTGTCAGGGAGGGACAGCCACGGGTGGGGAAGTGTGTCCTTCCTGAAACTGCACAGTCACCTGAGTCCCTGAGACTGTACAGGTGGACGGGTCTCGTGAAACAGCAGTGAACTTGACCAACTCGAAACCAGCCCGAGGCCTGCAGCCTGTGGCCCACAGCCAGGTCCTTCAGCACAGGACTGCATTGGATTGCCCCAAGTAGGGAGTGCGCCAGTACAGGGCACTGCCCGATCGGAAGCACAGGTGTCAGGGCAGCCCCCAAAAGGGAGGCTCACAAATGTGCACAGACAGGTCCACCAAACCTTGGGTGGAGATAGCAGCAATAGCGTGCAACAGGGAGATACTGAATAGACTTAGTTTAGGCAAGTTTTTTTTTTTTTAAAAAGAAAAACACAATGTAATCACAACCACTGTTTTTTTGTTTTGTTTTTGGTGGCTTTTTTTTTTTTTTTTTTTGTACAGAGTCTCACTATGCAGCTCGGACTCACAGTGATCCTGTTTCCTGCCTCCCAAGCGCTGGGATTACAGGCATGCGCCACTGCGCCACTGCGCCGGGACTCCATCACCAGTTCAGCATGCTCAAGAGTGGGGCCAGCGCAGCAGGCAGGGCCAGGAACCGAACCCTGGCCCCTGCACTTCCCTAAGCATGCACTTAGTTCACTGAGCTATACTGCCAGGCCCCCCCCCTTTTTTTAAAGACATGGGTCTCACTATGTAGTTCAGGGTGGCATGGCTTTGAACTCACTGTAGCCCAGGCTGGCCTCACACTTGAAGTGAACCTCTTGCCTCAGCCTCCCGAGTGCTGGACTTACAGCTGTGTACCACCAGGCTCAGCCTATAACCACTTTCAGAGGAGAAAATCAGAATCCAGAGTTGTTATGCTAGCTTATCAGAAACATTCACTAGTCAGCAAACACTGATGCTACATCCCAAAGTGTAGTACAATGTGACCTGTCATGGAGGAAAAAAAGCAGGTGACAGAAATTATCCAAGTGTCTTTAGACGTGAGATGTGACAAAGACTTAAATGTAGCTTTTATGGGGGCTGGCAAGATGGCTGAGCAGTCTAAGTGCCTGCTTAGGCAAGCTTAGGCAACCACAGGGACTGCAGTTCGACCCCCAGCACCACAGGCTGCGCCAGCCCAACCCCCAGGGCAGGCTGAACCAGCCATAATATAATAAATATGATATAATATAATATAATATAATATAATATAATATATAAATGTAGCTTTTATGAACATGCTCAAGGAAATGAAATACACATGAAGAAGCTAAGGTAAATGTGAGAACAATGGACACACAAGTAGTAATTTTCAAGATGAGGCACAAATAAAAAAGAAAAAAACCCAGTGGAGAAAACTGAACTTAAAAAGTACAACTAATGTGCAAAATTCACCACACAAACTCAACAGCAGAAGACAGAAGATAGCGTAAGTAGGGAACTTGAAGACTTAAAGCAAACCACTTCATGACATATGAGATCCCATCAAGAGTACCAAAATAGAGGGCCGGGGAGATTAGCTCAGTAGAATAAGGCTTGCCTAGCAAGTGCAGGGTCCTGAGTTCAATTTCAGGTACCACAAAATAAAAAAATAAAATTAAAAAAAAAGAGAGAGAAAAAAGAAAGAAAGAAAAGAGTACCAACATTTACGCAACAGGAGTCATAAAACAGAAGGAAAAGGATGCAAAATATTTCAGGAAGTAATGCCCAAAAACTTCTCAAAATGATTTAAAAAAATAATGTATCAGTTGTGCACAAAGAATGCAAGTATTATGTATTTCATATATGCACAACAAACAAGGGGATCAAAGGATAAGGGAGGTGGGAAAGTGGTGCAGACACGCTCTGCACACGTACCACCCCCACTCGAAGAGCGTAAACATAAACACAGTCAACTCAGCGATCCAGAAGAACATCTACAACAAATGCAAGAAGCTCCACCAACCCAGGGCAGAACAGGGTACAGAAAGATCCCCGCCTATCTACATCGTATTCCTACTGCCAAAAGCCAGGAATGAAGAAAATCTGGCTAATAGCAAGAGAACAACGAATTACCACACGGAGGAAGCGTAGCAATGAAATTAAAGTCTGACTTCTCGAGGGAAACAAAGGAGGAAAAAGACAGCATGTAACATTGAAAGTGCTGGAGAAAACCACAGAGTCTATATTCTGGAAGGCTATCATGTATTTTTTAATTTATGTGTTTGGTACAGGGCCTCACTACGCAGCTCAGACTCATACTGATCCTCCTGTTGTCAGCCTACCCAGTGCTGGGATTATAGAAGTGCACTACCACACCTAGACTCAGTCACCAGCTCAGCATGCCCTGGGGGTGGGGCTGGTGCAACATGTGGGACCAGGGATCGAACCCTGGCCCCTGCACTTGCTTACAGAAGCACTTAGTCCACTGAGCTATCTCGCTGGCCCTTGGAAGGTCTATTTTATTTTATTTAGTTAATTAATTTATTTTTTGTCTTTTTGAGACAGGGTCTTGCTCTGCAGTTCAGGCTGGCCTTGAGCTCACTTTGGTAGCCCAGGCTGTCCTCCAACTTATACCAATCCTCCTGCTTCAGCTTCCCAAGTGCTAGGATTATAGGCATATGCCACTAGGCCCAGCTGGAAGGCTATCATTTAAAGGAAAGGATAAAACAAGGATATTCTCAGATAAGAACAATGACAGAATTCACCGCTGATTTACCTGCCTTAAAAAATATTTTTTTTAACCTTAAAAATACTCCCCAAATGACTAACATATATTAACATGAAATTAAGACAACTTTCAGGTGCCAGAGACCAGGTTTCGATCCCTAGCTCTACAAACCTTACCCAACCCACACTTAAGGCAGCCTAAGCCAGCCAAAAAGAGAAATTAGACAATTTTTTCCTCATGTCTTGAACTTCTAAAAATAGGTAAAATTATATGAAACAAATACAGTATATTATTAAGATTTTAAAAGTATAAAAATGAAATACATGTGACATGGATAGCACAGACCATGAAAGAGAGACCAGTGCTATACTATAGTGTCTATATTTCAACAGAATTCAAGGTAATGTAATGTAGGTAGTGATAAATCAGTATGTATTATAATCCCAAGAGCAACCACTGAGAAGGTAATCCAAAAATAGTTTAAAAGAGGAATTAAAATGGTGTCATAAAAACTATTTATGTAACACAGAAGGCAGTTAAAGAGAAATAGAATTCTAACCTCAAAAGTATTATGCAATAGTTAGTTCCTTAATATTTAAAATTATACCAAAAAATAAATTACTAACAGTATTGGATCTTGACTATAGAATCTTTGGAATTTACGATGGTATTATGAAAATGTATATCTAGATTTGATTAAAAAGAAGAAGAAGAAAATGAGGATATAGACAGAAAGTGACAAGCTTTTTTCCCTCCCAAACCCCAGGGTTCATGGCAGCTATTCTTCCTATTTACGTATATTCCTCCCACATTGCAACCTCAGGAAGGAGATGTGCAGCCTGGGAACTCACTCTACAAATTTAGAGAGACCCTAATAAGGCCAGCCTCTGTTGGCTGCAAAACCAGAGAAAGACTAGAAGAATTTACTGCTGAGTATGTAGCACGTGCCCAGAAATATTTTAAATCTGCAAAGATGATCTTCATGTAATTCAGAGTAGCATGGGTTAGGGTCAGGTATCTCAGATCTCTACCTGATAAGCTGTACATCTAGAAGACCATTGGCGTGGTGTGGAAAAGTTAATTCATGATCCTGATCAACACCGTCCTCTTACCTGAATGTCCTCAATCACTGATTTGAACTGGGGAATTCGTTCTGTCATGCTTTTAACCAATTCCATTGCATTATCGAATCCCTTCACATATTCTCCGTACATCTTGAGGAACGGTGCCAGCTTTTGAAGGATGTCTCCAATGCGAGGAGTGGTTTCCCTGTATCAAATATAGGAATGAGTAATGAGTATTTCCACCAAATGAAAGGATTCTAATCCAGGAGTCAAAATGAAGTAAGTACTTTTTACGTCCACCCTCTGCTTTATCAGATCCACTTTGCTGTGAGACTGGAAGAGAATAAAGCACCTTTTGGGAGGGAGTTTAGTAAAGAGAGATGCTTGGCATTCTCAAAGCTCCAGGTTTTCCTTACGTTCTGGCCTCGTTAGTCTAAAGATAGTCTGGAGAGAAGAGATGAAATCCTTTTCAGCTAAAGCTGAAAATGTACCACAGCTGCCATCGAGTCTTTAACATACAAATCTGGCACGGTGTCTAGTGCTAACAGCGTGCAGTAGTATTTCTACTTCAATTTAAAGGCTAAAAACAGTGCCTGGATGACTGCCTTAGATGTACCACTTCTAGCTTCTCCTCTTACCATTCTTGCATTCGTTTCTCCAGCTCTGGCAATAGGAATTTACTATGGAAGGCATGTATTGATGAAATGTTAGAAAAGATTTTATTCACCATCTCTGCTGGAAATGAGCCTCGGTTTGCTTCTTCCAATAGTTTACAATAAAATACCTGAGTAAAAGAATAAACCAAACATTACTTCAGATTTGTTGGATAACCAACTAGCACTGTTAGGCCCACAGTGGGCGCTTAGTTTACTTTTGTTTGAATAAATGGAGAAGTTAGTGGTTCAAGAGACCAATCTTCATTTGAGATGTAGGAATGGGTATATGATTTGGAAGAACTATGTATAAAAATGAGGACACATTGATTCTGACTTACAGTATGCTCCTATCTCGTAGATGTTAAGGTGTATACCGTTTGTGCCAGAAGATTTCCAACTGAATTTAATAGGTTTACCCTTCCAATCCACAGCTAGATCTAAGGAATATGAAAACATTTCCCCCACACACGGTCAGTCATTGTGGCATTTTTTCACTTCTGCGTATGTTTTAGATAACTTCTACAGCACTTACTACACACTATTCATTGTGCTCTGACGTAAACTCACTTTTCCTAGGAAACTCTATATACCACAGGAGAGGAAGGCTCTTCTACAGTGGAAAGGATGGTCGGTGAATGAACAAAAGTTCATTTGGGCTCCAGATGGTTGCTTGCTTCTGAGTAAATAATAAACACTAAAACACAAGTTTTAGGGAGGAGAAATCCTCTGTGCGTAGTAACCCGGACCTTCTAGACAACCGGTAAGAGAAATACCTCGCAGTCTTGGCTCTAACCCACTAGGGCTACTACACCTCTTAACTGCAATTCTGCTAACTATAGGTAGAAAGAGGTCTGTCCCTTCATAAGGGCCAGATGGTTGCTAATTTTCTAAATACTCCTCCACTGCATTTTCTTGGGATGCAAAAAGAACATGAAATCATTTCCTCAGACACTCCAGAAGATAGGATAGGACAAAAATTAAGAGTCCAAAAGTCCTAGAGGTTGGCAACAGTAGTCTAGTTAAATTAGTGGGTGAGAGAGGACTTATTCCTAGGACAAGACATTTTTCTTTGTTTTATTTCTTTCTTTTCTTTTTTTTTTTTTTTTTTTTTTTTTTTTTTTTTTTTTTTTTTTTTTTTTTTTTTCAGAACCAGGGATTGAACTTAGGCCCTTGTGCTTGCCAGGCAATCAGTTATGCTACTGAGCTATCTCCCCAGCCCCTGACATTTTTCTTTGAATACTACCAAGTTCCAGGTCTATAATTCCCACGTGGAAAAAAAGATATGTCAAAGGCTCAAACTTCACAGGAATTGCTCTTTACACTGACATTCCTTGAAAACTGACTATTTGGGCCACAACCTCCCTATTTCAAAGAACAGAAGGCCTCAACTGCTCCTCAAGGCTAACCCTACCAGGCATGGGACTCACTCCTGGGACCAAGCTAACATGCACCCAGGCCTACCCTTGAAATTCCAGTGCTCCACTGTAGGACCAACACCCAAGTACGGTACTTTTTTTTTTTTTTTTTTTTTAAGCACAAACAATCTGTACTAGGATGCATTCTACCAAATGTCACTTTTTTAAACTGTTGAAACAGGATGAAAAAAACTTTTCACAGATACTCTTATGACACACTAAAAAATTTCTTGAAATTATTCTTTATTTTCCACCATGATGAACGATACAGAAAATGATAAAATAGATTATATGTGCAAAAACTATTGACTGGATAACCTTATGCCAGGCACATCATTAAAATGTTTCATGAGGGCTGGGGAGATAGCTCCATGGCACAAGTGCCTGCATGGCAAATGCAAGGTCATGAATTCGAACCCTGGTTGCACACACAAAAAAAAAAGTTTCATGTAAGGTTGAACAAGTGGACTCAAAATCTTTGCATGCACCAGCTAAGGTCACTTGCCCAGTCCTAAATAGCATAAATAGCATACGAGACACAAGTCAGCAACAGACACAGGTCAGCAGTCACACTTCTGGTACAGTAACATATCCTGTCCTCTACGGCCACAACAAATGGCTAATAATTGGACTAATGTCTAACATCAGGGGATACAGATAAAGTCATTTCATGACTTGCACAGGGAGAAATTTTACTCTTAGGATTTAAAAAATGTTTCTATCAAGCAGATTTACTCAGGTAGATGCAAAGTACAAAGGTCTCCTTGAGCAGAAAGCCCTCATCCATCAAATGACAGGCTGGTCTGGCAGTCTTTAAATTGTCTAAATTACTGGGTTCACATGATGTACAGTGCCAATCATAACATGATTCTGAGGGAAGACATTACCTGATCTAAGAGGTCAAGTCGGTTGACGTAAGCTCTCTCCGTAAGCAAAAGTTCATTGGCTATTTTGTGGAGTTTTTGCTCATTTGTTTCCTAAGAATAGAACAGATACCTGTACATTAGACACGGAATTTAGATATTTCTCAAATAATACACACCTCACAAAGATGATGTCTTCCATTTCCCATGACCTGGATTCCTTTGGCTAGCGAGGAACGTCTGTGAGCTGAGCAATCAACGTGACTTGAAGCGCAGCTTCATTCTGCAGCAGCTAACACTAACACTACATGTCCTCAAAACCTCTTTTCTTTTTCTCAGCTCCCAGCACTGTTTTCTCCTGTCCCTTGCAGGTTTTCACCTCAAACATCTGGTGCAAAGGCGAGCTCTATGCATACGATATTTTGTCACTTGAAAACACTGTATGAAATATTAAGAGTGAGCAGTAAGACAAATGCCCATGTGTCCAGGGCACAGCTCAGCCCATATTACTCTGGCTCTGCACCTAGGCATCATCTCACCTCTCCACCTATGTTATTTTCAATGAAGTCTCACTTCTTTATGCCCACCATACGTATTTATATAACCTTATTTGTACAGCCTTACTAGTTTTATGGTGACAGGGACATTTTTTTCCTTATTAGCTGCTCTAGCATCTACAATGCTTCCACAAAACCATTCGCATTCTAAAACAATAGTTGAATGGATGAACTGTGTTATTAAATAAGTGAAAGGTTATATGAACTATAGCTATGTGTTTATTACTGTTTTGACACAGGGTTAAGCTTAGACCAAACTCATCCTTCCTGGAGAACTCCTCCCAGAACACCAAGGCCCCAAAGTTCCCGTCCTGTTAATGAGGCCATCTCTGTCTAGTTCATGTCTTTGGAGGCCCAACCCTCGGCTCCTGCTCATGAAATTCATCAAGCATGCAGGCCTCCTGCTCCTGACAGTTTGCCTTAGTGTGTGGCCTTTAAGTTCTCATTGCTAGCATTTGTTTTGCACACCAGTGTCAAGCTTGGGTCAACCAAAGGCTTTGATTCCAACTGGTCTGGGGCCCTACCCAGCCTTGCACATGGCTGCAAGAGGAATCCTTTTAAAACTTTCTTGGCACTCACTGTCCTACTTCCCACAGAAGGGCTGGCTTCCAGTAATTCTCTCTCTCTCTCTCTCTCTCTCTCTCTGAAATATCTCTCTCTCTCTCTCTCTCTCTCTCTCTCTCTCTCTCTCTCAGAAATACCCAAACCTCTACTCGCTTCCTCACACCCACCTCTCACTGTATGATTAAAAGTATCTTTTCTCCAGACACATCAATCTGAAATCTGTCGTCTCTGAGCCTCCCTCCTTCTCTCCCCAAAGCCTGGCACAACCAGCACATGTTCTTGCTGCATTTCTTTAGGCATATAAGGCTTGCTCTTCTTTTCCTAGCTGCTGATTCCCTTGGGCTTAGTCCTAGCAGTGCGCATTTTCTTTCTTTCTCCCTCTTCCCTCTTTTTTTTTTAAGTATTTAGTACAGGGTCTACAGGGTCTCACTACAACACAGATGGGACTCATGGTGATCCTTCTGTTTTCAGCCTTCTAAATGCTGGAATTACAGGCATACACCACCACGCCCAATCTCAATCTCCATCTCAGAGTGCCCCAGGAGTGGGGATGGCACAGCACGGCACGGCAGGGCAGGGATCGAATCCCAGTTTCTATGTCAGCCTAAGCAGTTTTTGTTGTTGTTGTTTTGTTTTATTTTTGAGAGAGTCTCACTATGAGGTTCAGACTGGCCTCCAACCTTCAGTAATCTTCTGATTCAGGCTGCCAAGTGCTGAGATGACAGGTGTGCACCACCTCAGCTGGCTTATTTTCTGAGAAAGCCACAGGAAAGAGACGTCTGGGCTCTGCAAGGACGAGGAGCATTCCCATAACCACAGAGCAGAAGCCAGTGGCCTCGGCATTGATTTTGTCTAGCTAACTGTCACTGGTGACTGGAAGCATCCTGACTGATACAGGAAACTAAATATGATATATGTGTAGTAAAGCCCACTTGAAAACTTAAGTAACTTTTAAGCAAATACTACTTCAAGATGCAAAAAAAAGTACTCGATGAAACCAAAATGACCTTTGAACTATACCAAGTGAGCTCAAATGCACAACGAATAATTATGAAACTTATCCATATTTCATGGGAATATACACTTGTCCCTCAAACTCACAAAAAATACTTTGCTGCATCAACATGATAAAATCTTTTCTTTAAGCCTGATTTACCAAGACATAATCTACAAATAGTGAAATTCCCAGTTCCAGGAGTTTGATGAAGACACAGGACATTCCCAGCAAGCCCGCATGGTTCTTTCGCCTGCCTCCGTCCACTCTCTCTCCACTTCCAGGCTCTCGCATGGACTAACCCTAAGCTGTCTCCATCCAGAATGTCATGTAAATGGAATCTGAGTGTCCAGCTCTTGAGCATCTTCTGCCACGCAGCAAGGTGCATCAGAGACACATCCATGTTGTTTTTAATAGAAGTTTGCTTTGGTTTTTTTTTTTTTTTTTTTTTGGTACAGAGAATCAAAATCAGGACCTTGTGCTTGCCAGACAGATGCTGTGCCTCGGAGCTACCTCCCTGGCCTGAAGCTTGCTAAGCCCTCAGTTTTACCCCAGTAGTGCTGATGTCTGCTTCTACCTCTGACAATGTCTTTAAAGAAAGCGGTCCGGCAGAAATTGTGCCATGATAAAATAACCCTAATGAGTCAGAAAAGATGTCAACCAGCACATTATGGCTCTGCAATGAGGCCCCAGAGGCTTCCCTTTCCACCGTCCTACAGGATCTTAAATAGGAAGTGTGCGAGAAACAACCTTTTGCTGACTGCAAAGCATCTGTTAGCGGAACCTGGCAAATTGTGGATATCCTGATCCTATTTTGCAAAATCTGAGAGATGACAGCAGTTATTAGCAAAAGCTGTGCCCCTTGTACACAGATGGGCTAGCACACAGGTTAGGTGCCTGACCTTACCAAAGCCAAAGCCAAGTTAGCAAAAATAGAGCCTGCTGACAGAGGCTTTAATCACCCTCTCATGTGGAGGCTGCAGAAAAGTTACAAGGGATTTATTTTTCTTGCAGAGGAGACCAGGAAATCATGAACTCACAGAGCCCTGCTTGAGATTAATCAAAATCATCACTGTAACAAGAATAGCTCACACTTTCTTGCTGATCCACAATGCCAGACACTGTAAGTGCTTTGCATGAACTGATTCATCTTCATAGAGTTACAGAACCATTTTGATTCCTGTTTGACACATACACACCCTACAAACAAAGCCCTGGGCTTAAGGAGACTCTGGAACGGATGCAGGTCACAGAGTGTCAAGGTGGCACTTAGAGGCCATCATGCACAAGAGTCTATGATTCTGAGAGACTCCTCACAGTGCCCGCTGACTCTCACCTTTCTTTAAAACAAAAGACTGTGAGGTGAGCCCAAAAGCAGTCAGAGTAGCAGCGTGCAAGCTTTCTGCTTCCCAAATCCACTCAGAATTGCAATATGGGCCCACCAAGGTGTCACGTTTATTTTTAATTTATTCTATGACTAATTCTACTTCAGGCAGTTTTTTTTTTTTTTTAACATTTTTGTAATTATCAGGTTATAAAATTTAGCCATTTTAATGTAAAAATAATATAAAGGCTTTTAACTTTAACAGGTTATTTACCAAAAAGGTGCCTATGAACACATTTATGGATAAACAATTTATTTGCACATGTGGACCCAAGACATTGACGTAAATGTCTGCATTTTTTTGAGGGGGGGAACCACAGTTCAGGGTTCCTTACTCCCTCCGCAAGGAGAAACACAGTCAAAACTACAACTTCTCCTCCCCATGTGAGTTGCAGAAACTCTAGTCCCCTCCTCTGTCCTGGAGGTTCCCAGAACCAATAGTCCCCAACTCCAGGCCCTTAGTCTTGGTCATTCTGCAAAGGTCTCCCCCACCCTGGGGGAAAAATGCTGCCCAGAGGCAAAGAGACCCTATAAGGCTCCCCTCAGGTATGCTGATGAAGAGTCCATAAACGCACAGGTAGGCCTCTGATGGGTCCTCAGAGGCCAACTTGGGGAGTTTCCGGCAGGCAGTGAGTTCCGGGTTTCGCCTCTTGTCCTTCCCCCACACCGCTCTCTAACATTCACGCACATCACAGCAGTGAATGCACTTCTCTGAGACCTGCAAGCAGCTTGGGCACATCAGTCAGACCAGGGAAAGGGTCCCATGTGCCCCCAGCTGGGGCCGCAGGACAGCCATACAGCTGTACCCCCAGCAGCTGGGACTGGCAGCCTAGGAGGGGCAGTCTCCCACATCCATGGGCCCTGACACTGTCCCCTGACTGAAATTGCTGCATTCTGAGGTGGCTCCCAGAGCTGGCGTACTAGCTACACACTGCTGGTGGGAAAGTGCACTGGTCCTGAGGGAACAGGGGCCACCTGTGTTGGGAGAACAGCTTTCTCTTCTGGATCCTTAGGCCCTAGGAGACTTGTGAATAAGGACCCAAGTAGAGTTTCAATGCTGCCATGGTAGGACTGGGCCCTTAATTTTTAAAGAGGAAAGTAAATACTGTTTCTTAACATTTGCCACTTCAAAATTATCTAACACCTACTTTACTAGTTCATTACTGACCCACTGAGAAACAGTAACAGGTGTAAGACACAGAGTTAACAATCTCATTCTATTACAAGCTAACAAACAATGTTGACCCTTCAAAATAACCTATAAGTAATTAGGAAATAAAAGTAATTTAGTGCAGGGCCTGAGTTCAATCCCTGGTTCTGGAAAAAAAAAAAAAAAAAAAAGGACTTTTTCGCTTGTAAATTCATGAGACTATATTCATGCACTGAAAGCTGCCCTGAGGTTTTGCCTCAAAACGGAAATACATTACGTATATCTACACTACCAGAATTGAGAAAGATTAGTTCTTTTGATTGAATACATAGCTAGTGATTTCCCCTGTTGCTCAGTGGCCCCTATGCCATTTGGGGGTGGGGGCTTGGGGGTGACTGACACCCTCAGCGGGCACCTTTGGTGAGGTCACATGGTGGGTGCCGCTCACTCACAAGTGACTTTCAGCTCTGCCTCCTCAGCTCTGGATGTCACGAGCCCCTGCGGGCCTTTTCAGGCCTTCTAGCAGGACACATCAACATGGCAGGAGGCAGGACAAAGAGCCCCCTCAGCTGCTTGCTCACCAAGTTCCCTAACTGGGTAGGCCTTGTAGGAGGCCAGCCATTCATTCAGCGCGTTAGGGCCCTTGTCCCACCCTCGGGAGCCACAACGCTAACAATGACCGATGACAATTTCCCAAGTGTTCTAAGGCCAAAATGATCATTATTCTACAGTGCTTGATATTTTTTTTTTGGTGGTACCATGGATTGAACTCAGTACCCTGTGCTTGCCAAGCAAACACTTATTCTACTGAGCTATCTCCCTAACCTCGAAATGATTATTCTAAAATAATTATCATTATACAGATTTTGATGTTATTCTTTTTATTCCAGTACTAGGAGTTGAGCCTCGGGCCTTCATACTGTACTACATCTGCACTATTTTATTTTGAATCAGTGCCTTACTATGTTGCCCAGGGTGGGCTCAAACTTGGGATTCTCCTGCTTCAGCCCCTTTGTGTGCTGAGATTATAGGTACATGCCACCAGGCCTGACTCTTCAATTCATGTTCTCCTATGTAGTTTCATTTTAGGCAGGAAATTTTTTCTAAAAACATTTACTCAAGATTTGTAAAGTTCTTCCAGCTTTTCTCCTATACTTCTTAGGGGTTGTATTTAAGACAGGTATATAAATGATCTATATAAACTATGAGGTCCTTATAGGATGCACTGAAATGGCTCTGCACCCTTGGGCCTTGCTGCCCAAACCTGCTACCAGGGCACGTTCTGAGGGAAAGCGTGGCCCTATAAGGTTATGTCCACTGCAGGGCTTCCTGGAGCCCATTTTCTCATAAAAGTCTGCATCAACTTAGGAAACCAACGTTTGTTTCTGCACCATAATTCATGAAGTGCAACAAAGTTTGGATGTGTCGTTTTAAATGCATAGTCAGACAGCAAAATATCCTGTGTGGCTCCTGATAATTTAAAGCCAGATCGCAGCAATATATGGGGTTACAGGTAGGTGCCAGTAGGCCCGACACAGTGGGCCCCTCACCTGAAAAGCACCTTAGATCTGACTTGTACTGGTCACCTTCACTCTGGAATACTCCTACAGACTTTCCCTTCCAGGCCCAGTAGGGAAGACACCACTAACGAGAGGCCGTAGCAGACTCCCCACCACACACACTGTGTGCTCTCCGTGGATTTCCACATGCAGCGCTCAGAGCTCCAAGTGTCCGTGCTCCTCTGTGCATCCCCTGAGAGAACAGCTCAGGTCAAAGCCAGGCATGAAGCCGGGCCAGGACATGCACTGGGCAGAAGGTGCTGCTCCTGGGTCTGTTCCAAGACACCTCCAATCTTCAGTCTATTTGTCTTCACTCCACAGATGGGGAAACAGAGGCACAGAGAGGTGAAGCCTGCTTAGGGTCAACAGCCAGGATCCACACCTGCAGGTGGCCTCTACGGTCTCTCCTGGGCATGCCACCTAGCTGTCTGTTTTCAAAGTCACACACAACTGCTCTGTTGTTAAGTTCTTGCCTTGCCACTTCTCAGCTACCCATTGGCTGGCTCCTTCCGCACACCCCTGATCCCATGCGTCAGAGCTTTTGGCACTCTCCCACTTCACACCAACACCGTGTTCACCCGCCCTGGCACTGCCGGCATGCTAGCCCTGGCAAACTCCCTCTGCCAGGCCACCCAGTGTAGCCAGGAGGCCGTTGAGTGACCCAATGCCCCTGGCCAGGGCCCTCAGAATCAACAGTCCCAAGTTACCACAATGGCCACCTGCTGTTCCCACTGTCCTCCAGCTCTTTCCAGTCCTCAGGATGCCACACTGGCTTCCACAGCTCCAAGCTGAGAGCTACCTCCCTACTGGGGCCCCTTGGTTCTTCTGTCCCTGGAGAGGCCCAGGCTCAGCCTCAGCTCTCCTGGGAGCCACCAGGGCTGGCCACAGTGGTGTCCCATTGTGGCTCAAGTGGAGGGCCCCTCCTCCCTCCACCCACAAGGCAGCTGGGAGCCTTGGCCACTTGGAGCTGAACTTCCGCCTGACTCTAAGCTTTCTACGTCCGTGCAGCAGGGGCTTCTGGCTCCCAAGTTCACTGAGCCGGCTAGCCTGAGGCCCGCAAAAGGCCTGGGTCTCCACATCAACTCCGGGTCAACCCTGCGCCCCAGGCTGCACTTTCCCCTTACACGTCACCACCACAGCCGCGCTGTCGGCCCTCTCGCTCCAAGCTCTGCGCTTTCAAAACTCTGGGGCTCTCCTGGTCCCTGGTGGACACTCTCTACGGCCCCTCTCCTGCTGTACCTGCATCCTCTGGGCTGTGTCCTGTTCCCACACCTCTGTAATACTGACCACAAGTCTAAGCACCTCCTCTTCCTTTCTGGCCTCTTTCCTGGACCCCACATGCCTAATTTCTCCAAAGGAACACGAGGCACCAGAACTCAGCAGTGCAAAATTAAGCTGACTGGCAACTCGTTCTCCATCTCAGGAACAGCGGTACCTGCTTTCCTGTATATCATCTCAATCACTCTGTTATCATGTTAGGCAACCATGACCCAGACAGTTAGTCACCTAGCTAGTAAGTGACAGGGCAGGGAGTTAAATGTAGGATTTTACTTTTAACTTAAGTTGTTTTTTTTTTTTTTTTTAAATAATTTGCATTGGTATCCCATAAAGCAGGCCTGCAGACTGGCATAGCTGGGTAGCAGGCCACTTCCCTTAGGCTTGTCAGAAGCCCCTCAAATTCAGTATGTCGGACCTACATTTTGTCCCTGACTGCGTGCTGCCTTCTACCCTCCCGCATTTCAGTCTGCAGCACACTGTCGACCATGTCATCCAAGCCAGCATTTGAGCGGGGCCCAGGGGCCACAGCCAGATCCTCAGAAGTCGCTCCTCTGTGTCTCCACAGCCTCCGGAGCCCACACCTGGGCTGCAGCAACTGCTTCCGGGCTTGGCTTTGCCATCTGCTGTGTCTGACTCAGCCTTCTGAAGCCCACTCGTGTGTCATCATTGTCACCTTCCAGCCTTAGTGAAGTGTGTAGCCACACAGCATCCAGCTATGGAAACTCTGAATTCATATAGGAAAACACCCAGATCCAGTCCAACCAAACAGGACACACTGTGAACATATGTTACGCCGCTGACTACACCATTTCAAATGCTAGCTCAGAAAAACAAGGTGGAATGCTAAAGGTCTAAGCGGCTCTTCCTGGGGAGTAGGAGGCTTATGGACGGCTTTTACATCTTCCATGCTTTGTGACATTTCCTTGTTTTTCAATGTTTATTAACTTCTTACTTTTTATAAAAATTTCTTCCAAAAAATACAGACTGTTGTCACAGGAGGAAGAAAAAGTAGCGCTTCTTAGTAGGTATGCATGGGCACGGGGACGGCCCTCTGCCCACCACCGCATGCTTGTTTCTCTCCTCTTCCTGGTGGTGTTCAGGGTTCAGAGATGTCCCCTCCAGCCACCACCCCTTCTGCTTCCAGCTCTCACACCCACTCCCCCTGCCCCCTGCTCCCCCACTTCTCAGCAGCCTGCCCCCTACCTTCCTCGGAACACTGGATCATACAAGTTTCCATCTCAGTCAATGGTGCTGAAGCCCCAAGGGACCCTGGGTGGGACTCAGCCACTCCCTCCCTTACAATGTTGGTTATCTTAACTCTCACTTTGGCATGGTTCACAGCTGGCTCGTATGAATATAGTAAGTCTGAAGCTTACTAAAAGTCCACAATAACTAGAAATAGAACAAAGCTGTTAACCTAATATGTGTCTATACATATAACTGTGTACAGTTCCTTTTTCATGTATCAGTCACTTTATTACATAATTTCTGGCATTTGGGGTCAAAAAGGACCTGCCTCTTATATTCCTGGTAACATGATTAGATGATTTTTTTTTTCTTTTTTGTCTTTTTGAGACAAGGTCTCCCTATGCAGTTCAGGCTGGCCTTGGGCTCACTTTTGTAGCCCAGGCTGGTCTCGAACTCACATCAATCCTCCTGCCTCAGCCTCCGCAAGTGCTGGGATTACAAGCATGAGCCACCATACCTGGCCTTATGATTAGACTTTTAAAAAATTTTTTTTAAAAAATGTATTTAGTACAGGGTCTACAGAGTCTCACTACATAGACCAGACTCATAGTTATTCTTCTATTTTCAGCCACCCAAGCACTGGGATTACAGGTGTGTGCCACTATGCCCAGGCTCAGGTGCTGTCTCAGTGTGCCCTGGGGGTGGAGCTGGCACAGCATGGCATGCAGGGGATTGAGCTCAGGTCCCTGCGCTCTGTTGAGGCAGTTGCTTTAGTCCACTGAGCTATCTGGCCAGCCATTAGAGTTTTTATATATTAGTAACATGAACTTACAATAGAAGAAAGACTTGATGTTGATATACTTTAGTTTTAAAAGGAGAATGTCACATGTTTCTATTTGATTATTGTACAAAGCCAAATGTAAAATGTAAGAGATTTATATTTCTATATATAAAACAAAGGTATAAATCCATATGGGGGGGTACTAATTAGAGAAAAATCTACCAACAGAATCTGCAGTGCATTCTTAATAGTCAAAGGCTCATGAAACACAAAGACCGGTCTTCCTACTAAGTGCAGCATTCCACAACAGTGGGTTTAGACAAAAACTTACTCATTTCAACATACAAAAATTTGAGAGGAGATAACCGTTTTTAATAAAATGTATCCTAAAACATACTGAAGAATTTCTCTGAGTCTCAGAAGAGTACATTTAATATAGTTAAAGCTATTTCTGATAACCAAAGTCAGCATGCTGGGCCGGAACTCCAGCTCCATAGCCTGGCCCTGCTGTGCCCCTGCGGGTTCAGGCCTGCGTGGACATAGTACACGTGTGCCCTGCACTACTCCTTGCCTTTTTCTTCCTATAACTTGGGCCTTCTGTGTGTTTTCTTTTAACTGCTTCTCCCCTCCTCTTCAATAGATGTCATCTGCTAGAACACATGATTAAATTTGAAGATACCAGGCCTGGTGAGTGACTGCTAATGGTGTCACAAAGTACTCACGATTTTCTTCTAGATTTGAAGTTAAAAAATATCTATATATCTATATAGGCGTATAAATAGATAGAAACATGGACATATCTATGTCTATATATCTATGTATACATATATTTTCTATGATTAGAATTTTTTATAAATTTTTTATGTATTTAGTACAGGGTCTACAGAGTTTCACTAGACAAATTGGACTCATAGTGAGCCTTCTGTTTTCAGCCTCCCACGTGCTGGGATTACAGGTGCAGAACCACCATGCCCAGTCTCAATCGCTGTCATAGGGTGCCCCAGGGGCGGGGCTGGCATCCATCCACCCACCCACTCACCCACCCAACCACCTTAGATGTCTGGTTATGTGTAAATCACTGCAGCTATAGAATGTTTCACCAGCCTATAACCCCAGCTACTTGCGAGGCTGAGGCAGGAGGGTCGCAAGGTGAAGCACCACCTAGGCCACTTAGCAGTTCTCTGTGGTCAGTGCTTGGTGCTGGCCAGACAGACAAACAAAATACAATCACTGAGAAAGAGAAGCTTTACTAGAGTATGGTAGAGAACAGAATTTTAACTAGGAATCACTTGTCTTTCACATGGTAAATTAAGCACATTCCATACTTGCTATGAAAGTGATCTTGACCAAAATGTCTCAAAAAACTCAGTGATACAAGCTCAAAGCTGAACTCTTGCACAACACTTAGACTACCGATGAGTGCCCGTGATGCCATGTAACGCCCATTTACTCCTACTCTGCGTCTGCTATTCTCCTGCCACCCTCCATCCCCTGGTTTTCTCTCTACCCTTGTTGGGCAAGGGAGAGATGCCCATTAAGTTTAAGATTGGTTTCAATCAAATTAAGACAATTCTGATATAAATCTTTCCCCTTAGTTATATAAAAACAGAAGTAATTTTTTCAGTTGTCTTATAAGCTCATGTTGGTTTAAGAAACAGTCAATTGGACTGGGGAGATAGCTCAGCGGTCTAAGTGCCTGCCTGGCAAGTACAAGCACCCGGGTTTGATCCTCTCTACTGCATACTGTGCCTGCTCCATGCTGTGCCAGCCACTGAAACCAGGCATGGTGGCACACACTTGTAATCCCAGTGCTGGGGAGGCTGAGATAGGAGGAGCACTATGAGTTGGAGCAGCATAGTGAGACCTTGTGCCAAATAAATAAATAAATCTTTAAAAAAAAAAAAAAAAGAAAGAAAGAAAGAAAGAAAGAAACGGCCAATTACCTCGAAGGCTACCCCACAAAAATAACGTACCTACACATAGCAACGTAGAACCCTGGTCCCACCACCAACAGGACCTTGGGAGCTGATCATGTGCACAGCCTACATATGCCAAAGCCACCCCCTGACTTGTGTGAGACCACACTGCTAACAAGGGTGCAAGCCAGAGGCCACATCGAGGTTGTACTGGTCCCAACTGCATGGCCAAAAACACACTATGATTTTTAACTTTTCTTTTCTCCTTCTGATTCTGTACAATACACTCCACAGATTTTACCCTCTTCCCCCACTGACTTGTCTGTGCATTCTGGAACTAGGAAAGGTTACATAGCAGCCCTTGGGGCAACAGAAGAACAATCCTCACCTCGCAGACACGGCCTTCTGGCTTTAGACGGGAGAGCTGTAGTGCTTGGATCACAACTCTGTAGAGAAAGTTCCCCTTTCCTTCCCCCACCAGCCTGTGCCATCTACTGCTCAACAGTCCAATTAGGACACACGCCAGCTCTGCTACAAACCCTAATCTCTCCCAAAGCAAAACCGCCTTATCTATGGACACGTCTACAATCATAACATTTAACATAAATTAGGAAAAATACCACCCAGCAAAACACAATCACCATTACCAGTTAAAATATTCCCCTTAATAACAACAGCTCTTACGGTTTCATGAGCGCCCGCTGGAGGCTTCATTCCCACTGCAATCGGTTGCTTGGTTCTGACAGGCTCTTCCTTACATCACGGTTCAAGCACAAATGCCCTAAAATCTACCACTGCAGCAAGACCCACAGTCACTTGGCAATGTCCCGTCTCTTGACTGCCTCGGCTAATACCACCATGTATGACTCACTTTCACCCACTTCCTTAAACTTTCGCTGCTCAAGAATTTAAAAGCAACTCACTCACTGGAAAAAACTAGTCACTGGCTCTTTGTGCATCTGATTTTTTTTCAGGTCAGTGAAAATTATACCCTGCGCTGACTTTACTTCAAAGGTCTAAATATAGCCAACCACTAATCACTTTTTACCCTAATATTTTAGACTCAGGTCTTTTAATATTCTGACTATGTTAATGTCCAGTAAGGCACAGCTGTATTAAAAGTTCCCAAGTTTAAGACTGGGATCTGCTGCTTACCAATTGTCCTGTAATTATCAAGTTTTTCAATTTTGCACTCTCTCAGTTATTTAGTACGGTCAGTAAGAGACGAAGCAAAGGAGATTTTTGTCTTCAGAGATGTAAATAACTCTCAAATTCTAGGGAAACTCAGTAAACTGATATTGGACCTTTGGTCCCCAAAATTCCCAAATATCACGCAGAAGTGACAATTCTTAACATCCCTAGTACAAACTGGCCACAGTCTTCTTACTGGAGTTATATGTAGGTCTCTACTAGTTACTGTTGTAGTGGCATGCTGAGTTGGCTTATGATAAACCATCAACTTTTCAATAGACCTAATAAAATCTCTTAACATTAAGAAAATGTGCTGGGTGTGGTGACACACACCTGCAATCCCAGCACTTGGGAGGCTGAGGCAGGAGAATTGGTGCGATTTCGAGACCAGCCTGGGCTATAAAAGTGAGCTCAAGGCCAGCCTGAATTGCATAGCGAGACCCTGTCTCAAAAAGACAAAAAAAAAAAAAAAGAAACACTTTAATTTATCAAAATATAGGAAAATTAGGAACACACTTTACTAGCAAATAGCTCTTTGTTAGCACACCTGTGATCCCAGCACTTGGGAGGCTGAGGCAGGAGGATCATTGCGAGTTCCAGACCAGCCTGGGCTACAAAAGTGAGCTCAAGGCCAGCCTGAACTGTATAGGGAGACCCTGTCTCAAAAAGCAAAACAACAACAACAATAACAACAAAAACACAACCCTAAACAAAGACAGCAAGCCATCAAGGCTGTGGTTTTCCTGTACCAGTGTCCACACCGCTTTCACTCTTGAAAGCAACAATAACAACAACAACAGATAGTGAGACCCTGTCTCAAAAAGACAAAAAATAAACAAACACAACAACAACAAAAAAAACACCCTCAGGGCTGACCTGATAGCTCAGCAGACTGAACACTAGCTTTTGCAGAGGCAGCCATTCCGGTGCCTGCCCCTGGGGCAGGCTGAGGGGGGTGACTGAGACTGGGTGTGGTGCAGCACGCCTGTAATCCCAGCACTTTGGGAAGCTGAAAACAGGAGAATCACTATGAGTTTGATCTACGTAGTGAAACCCTGAAGACCCTGCATCACCTGCATCAAAAAACAAACAAAAACCTTCCAGTATCATGGGGGCACCTGTTGGCACTTGGCACTGGGCTAAGTCAGGGCACTGAGGTGGTAGCCCAACTCCTGCCCTCCGTGGCATGGAGTACAGCACCCTGGTGTGCCTCAGGCCCCACCTTGGTCTCCAAGTGCTGCTCCATGTGCTGCTCCGGCTCCACAGGGCTTTCTCCATCCCTCCGATCCCGGAGCACGGCTTCTGTTGGGGCTTCTCCTCCGCTCACAGGGAGTGCGGAGTCCGCAGTCGGGACCCTGCAGCCACCATCAGGGATATCGTCATCTCGTAGGTCTCGGGGGTCGGCCATGGTGGGAGACCCAAGCTCCTGCTGCTCTCCATTCATGACCTGCACTCCAGGACCGGGATCTGCAGGCAGCACATGGTCTGTAGGCTGCATGGAGTCTGCAGACTGCAGCAGGTCTGCAGGCTGCACAGGGTCCACAGGCTGCACAGGGTCTGCAGGCTGCACAGGGTCCTCAGCAGGCCGTATGGGGTCCTCAGGCAGCATCGGCCTTAGGGGCTCGGGGCTGGCCAGGCTCTGTGCTCGTCCTACCGGGCTCTGCAGTGCCTCCACGCCGTTGGCCACACGCATCTGTGCACCCCACGTATGCATGTGTGCGCGCTCATCCCCAGCTCGGCCCTGCCGGCCTGGGGTGCGCATTGCGAGCGGGCTCCCGACAGGGTCTCTCTTTGGGTCAGGGAAGCTGGACAGCACGCTGCAAAAAAGACAAAAAGCAGATGCCAAATGAGACACCATGAGAGCATAGCAGAGGAGCCTACCTCCAAGAAGTGCCACCCCAGCCACCTTCAGACAGCAGCGAATAAAGAAAGGAAGCCTGGACTTGCCCTGGGCACCTGGGCAACTCCTTGGACCTCCAGTGATGGGAAGGACTCTGTTGAATAAAAGCATCTTTCCTCAGATTTTGACTTCCTTCACCTCCACGATGATGCACACAGGGCCTTTCACGAACTGATTCGGCAGAGCCAGCTTCACTGAGTTAGCGGGACGTGCCCTGGCCAACTCTAACTTGTGCAGTGCTGTGGTAGCCTCCTGCGCGGCTTCCTTTCTTGGTCCCTTCCCAAGTCAATGAGTCAGAACAACCATAGGAGCCTCCTTGCATACTCATGGGTAAACTGGGGCCCCAGTGAGTGTCCCTAAGACTGTCCTCTATAACATTTGCACTGGTTGTGTGTAGGCCTCGCCCTGGGATCCTCCCGACCTGGGGCAGAAGAGCACATCCAGGGTCTCCACCAGGCGCTCTCCCCAGGAAAATCTCCGGGGCACTGTGCGGCTGATTCCTTTTCATCGTTAGGCTTTTCTGCATCACACTTACACCCCTACCCCATCCGCCTTTCAGACCACTTTCCTTAGTTGTAATGGCACTAAGGACACCATGGAACCTATGCCTAGCAGAACAATTTTCCTATGGAAATATTAGGGTGCAGGATATCAGGGTGGGGAGGGGCCACCCAGGCTGCATGTTGAGAGATTCCTATGACCTAAATGAGCTCAAATAAAAACTGACAAAGTGCCTGTGAGTGCCTACTGTGCTGCCCAGCTCTCTGCCTTTTCCCTCTCAGCCCAGGGCTCAATGTGCACCACACACCAGGAACTATCTGATGATCGAGGGGTAACCATCTCGACAACCGTGACAGCAGTACAGCAGCACAAAACAGTTATTTAGGGTTTATAAGGGCCACAAGCCACAACAAGCCCTCTCATTGGATCGAGCTTCTTCTCCCTAAATTGAAAAGGGATCCATAAGTGCAGAAATCCAGACTGAGGAAAGGCTGTTGTGTGGCCAAAGTGCTCCTGGTCTGACCCTCCCTCGTCACACCCTGCAACACTTGGGATGTGAAGAGCAGCCAATGAGTGAATAAGCTACAGACGTGGGCGCAGGGTCCATAGGGGGAGTAGTGGCAGCTAAGGGTGAGAAGAAGCAGGGCAGCAGCCAGTCTCACAGTCCCACAGACCACAGGACCGTGTCCTTCACCTGTCCTACCCAGCCTGGCCACTGCTGCTCTGGACTGCAGACAGTAAGCCAGGAATTAAGCAGGCAAGAAGAAAGCGAGCGCGGAGGAAGATGATGTGGGGGTGTCCAGCAGCACAGGAAGGGACGGGAAAACACAGCGGCAATGTTGGAGGCGGCCCATCCAAACAGGCGTGCCCAGCACGCCAGCGTGCTTGCCGTCGTTGCTCAGCAGTCCGTGGGGATCGGAATTAAGCTCTCTGATTTCTTGCCCATACAAGGGTCAGATGCCTTGACAGAAAGACCTCCAGGGGTCCTCTGCACAACAAGGCAGGCTCAGGGATTCCCAAGACTGCTTTGGGTAGCAGCTAGAAATGTGCTCTCTGTAAATGAAAAGTGAAGGTGTGCGTGAGGGTCGTGGGTCGGTAAAAGCAGAAGAATCAGTAAGTGATGTGGTTCCCGCTGCTCAGTGGAGCGGAAATGGAGTGGGGGACAGCCGGCTTTGCTTGGGGAACTCTGATGTTGATGTCCATTTTTGTAGGGAAAAGTTAGGTATAGAACTCCAAGACTTCCATAAGATAGAAAAGCACTTTCTTATTTGATAGAAAAGAGAGAGAAAAAGGACAGGGTGGAGGGGAAACTGCAGAGGAAAAAAAAAAAAAACTCTATTTGCTTTACATGCTGTCCTTAATGGAGTTACTTGGGTTATGGCCCTGTAAGGTCTTGACCACAGTGGAACTTGGCTGGCAAGGACTGACCTGACCCACCTCGACCCTGGGAGATGTTGGTTCTTCCTGCCTATCCCCTGAGCTGATCCACAAGGTGCTACTCTAGGCAGTGATAACTGGGATTCGGCCCAAAAATCACCTCGCAGGCACAGGATGTCACTCCACTGCAAAGAGAATTTTCCCCTGAAAATCCTACAGAGCTGACGCACTAGTAGCCCACGCTTCTGGCGGGTAGGGGCAGGACACAACTCAGTGCTGCCCCCTGTGGCCGGGCAGCTACAGCAGAAGCAGTAAACTCCGCCCAAGCTGTGTCCCTCTGAGGATCTGTCAAAACACATCAAAAACCCCACAGACTTGCTCAAAAATGTCACAAATTATAGTCCAGCACTCCTGAGTCAGCTCTGACCTTCAAGCTCTGCAGCTTCCCGAGTCTGTGCAGCTTGAAATGGTAAAAGAAAACTGATGATATTAAGTGGGAAAACTGCCTGTTTCACGCAAGAGAAAAATGGGAGACAGTGCAAGGCCTGTGCTTCCAAGATGGTCAGGGATACAGGCCTCCTCATCTGGGGACTACACTCTAGGATGTGGGTACCAGGGTACACTAGCGACACCCTCCTTCTATCATGCAGGGTGTAGATTGGTTGCTAGAATCTGCCAACAGAAGGGATCAATACCTATTCCAATAATAATAATAATGATGATAATAATAATAATAATAATAATAATAATGGACATTGAACTTACCCTGAGGGGAATAACACATTTAATGGGATTGATCTTTTCTTGTAAAGACTGCTATCATACCAGCTAGTAAAGATATTATACATCCTGACTTTAGAATAGGAGATATTGGGGCTGGGGAGATACATCCCTGGCACAAGTGCCTGCCTGGCAAGTGTAAGGTTGTAAGCTTGAACCCTGGTCCCACAAAAAAAAAGGAGATATTGATGTTTAAAGATGTATGATAAAAGCTTCAAAACTTAATCTGGAATGAAAAGTGAAGTCTGGCTTCTAAATTACTTTTCTCCAGATTTTTTTTTTTTTCTTTCAGAACTGAGGTTCGAACACATGACCTTGCACTTGCCCAGCAGGTACTTGTGCCATGGAGCTATCTCCCCAGCCCTCTCCAGAATTTGTAACTAAATATAGACTTATTTTAAAGGCTGGAAGTCACAGTCTTTCACTTGGTCATAATTTCCAGAACAACCCAAAACTATTTCTAAGCTATGAATTCATTTAATAATAGTGAATCCTTTAAAAAAAAAAAAAAAAACCGAAAACCTAATGAGAAATCATTCCCAAATATTACAGTGGAATGAAGAGAAATACTTGGTTTTAAGGGAAGTTATATATGTTCTGTTTCATTACACACACATTTCTGATGACAGGGAAAGAAAAATCCTTCTAATAATTTTTTTTATTCAAATTCTATTTAAGTCAGTGATGGGAATTCCAGTAGGCTGAGAGAGTACACAGCTGAGGGTCTCATTTGTAAAATGTACCAAAGGTGGGTATGGAGTAAAGACAGCTGGATGAATGGGTGTAGAAAATTTACATTAAATAAAGCCACAAGGAGGTCACTGTTACAAACACACAAAGTAAACAAAAAGACAAGACAGCCTCTTGGCCCTCCAACCCAGAGACCAGCAGACATAATGGGTCACAAAGGGTGACAGGCACAAAAGCAACACAGAAGCACATCATTTCACACACACGCTGGTGGCCTCGGGTACTCTACATCGGCCACCTATTGTAAATGACAGGTCATCGGGGGCAAGAGCCCATAATGTACTTTAAGAGGTACTTGCTGAAGGCCTACAGACCCTAATGTGATATGGCCTGGTGGGTTTTGATCCAGACAACCTGTGACTCTCAGCATGTGGAATTAGCTTTGTCCTCCTCGCCTCCGCCCCATTGCGAATTAACTCTTACCTGCCTCCTTCAAAGTGACTGATGAGATCCGACACCTTACTGGGTTTTTCTCTTGAGACACAAGAAGCAGAGACAGGTTTAACTTCCTCCATCTTGGGCTTTGCTCTAGATAACGCTTTCTGCCTGGGGTTTTGGTGTATACTGGACAAAGGTGAATTCTGCAGATATAGTGGCTTTGGAGGCACTGTAAAAAAAAAAAAAATGAATTCGATATTTCACTGTCATTTTGTTCTTTAGCAGTAACATTCTGGCATCCCAGGTGCAAATATCTGCAGCATCAACCACTATCCTAGTGGGGCTTGTCATATTTGAAGTCCACCTTAACCAAGGGACATGTATTTTAGACACTTGCTGCATATTCCATGGTAAATTCTACTTCCAAATGTAAGCCGTTCTTTTAGTTTCATTTCATCTTCAGGGCGGCATTGATTCACACCTGGAAAGCCGAATAACGCTCTACCACTCCAGCTTTAGAGATACCAGGACAGCTATCTATCTGAAGAGGGGGGAAAGGTGCTAGATTTGAGACTAAATCCTGGAAATACATAGTTTGCCAAGATACAGAGTTTCTATCAGAGTGCTAACAGATAGACCAGAATCCGGAAGGACTCAGTTGAACGACATAAAAGCCAACAGAACAACACACAATAATACACTGCAGCACTGACTCTGCACCTTGCCATTTAATGAAAGCACTTGAGCTCATTTGAGTTTCTGTTGCCTCCCCTGCCTATATGATGGCCTGGGGATGCGCAGTGAGTGGGCTGGCTAAAAAGCCTAACCCGGTTCTAGACCCGGTACTGGGATGCCAACTCCACATCATCAATCCAGCCAAGGAGGGTCGGGGATTAAACAAGTTCTGTCTGCGACATTTTGTAGTTCCATTTGCTTATAGTGAGTTCTTCCCTTGATCCCCCACAGTGACAGACTACTTCATGAAGCGCCAAAATCTACAGCATTCCCACACTACAGACGGGAAAAGGTATGCCACAAGTGTAAGATCCAGACGGGACTCCCTTCACAACACCTTTCTCTAAGATGAGCATTCAGGGTAAAGAGAGGCATGGTGCAGCGTACCTATAGTCCCCACACTTGGAGGGTAGAAGGAAGAGGGTCTGCCACAAGTTGAAGGCCAGTCTAAACTATGCAGCAAGACCTTGACTCAAAAAGCAAACTGAATGAAAAAACCACTCAGAGTAAAAGCTGATAATATACACAATCTCTATCTCTCTTTTTTTGTTGTTGTTCAGGCGATTGAACTCAGGACTTTGCACTTGTGGGGTAGGCACTTAAGCTCACTTTCATAGCCCAGGCTGGTCTCGAACTCGCACCGATCCTCGTGCCTCAGCCTCCTGAGTGCTGGGATTACAGGCGTGCGCCACCACGCCCAGCTACTCGTTTAGAATACTGAACAAAAGAAGTGAGTATGTTCTCTGTAATTCTCTGAACTACAAGTGTTAGAAACCATCACTTACCAAGAGAGTTTACTTACTAAACAGCCCTTATGAGTCTAAGACATGTCAGGTGCTAAAGACTCCCAGATACACACAAATCAGCCAGCTATGAGGACCGCAGCTCAGCTTCTTTCTCTTTGGCTTTCTGGTGCTGGAGCTTGAACCCCAGATCCTTGGGCACACATTCTGGGCTGGAGCTACAGCCTTCTGGCTGGCCACCACCACCTAACTTTGTCATAGCACCACCTACTCAGTCTCCAGAGAGCTTAGATGTTCTGCACAGTTATCATATAATGGACAGTATGTGGAGGCAAATAGCAAAAAAGCAGTAAAAGATTAAATATAGATGTAAAGCTTTTTTCCTCCTCTTCCTCCTCCTGTTCCTCCTCCCTCCTCAGGCACCAGGGATGCAGTGCAGGGCCTTGTACACGCTAGGCAAGATCTCTAACACTGAGCCACACCAGAGTTTCTAGTTCAAAGAATACATTTCTTTTCATTACAACCATATTTACAGGGGATGACGCATGCTGTGTTCCACAATTTTGTGACACACACATAGGAAATAATACAGCATCCTGCAGTTCATATACTAGTGGAGAAACAACATAGGGATGCTGATGAAGTGGGCACCGAGTACACCGTTGTTTTAGAAACGTAGAGGAAGCAGCTAACAGCACGAGAAGGAATCTGAATATACAGTAAGTCAGCAACGTACACATGTTAAAGAGCACGAATGCATGAACATGGCAACACCTTAGGGTGACACTGGAAAGGCTCAAAGCGAGAAACACTATCGTAGAAGAAAACCCTGTCCTTCTGGTCAACATTCATTGGTAATGTATCCTGGTTACTTTTCTCTTGTTGCTGAGACAGAATACCCAACACCCAAATAAAAGACAGAAAGCTTTCTTTAGCTCACAGTTCATGAAGGTTCCAGTCCATACCCAGCTGGCTCTGAGGTGGAGGGCAGCAGTTCATGGTGGCTGAAAACAGCAGGAGCAACAAGAGCGAAAAGAGAGGAGGGGGCCAAGGAGCCTCTTTCCTTCCGTTATATGTACACAGGCTGCCTGCCCAGGGCAAGTGTAGCACTCACACCCATAAACCCAGCATGGGACTCTGACTCAGTCACAAATTCTAGGGCCTCACCCCCATGACTGTATGAGACTTTAGGGGGGCAACTGTGTGGAGGACCACCTGAGCAGCTCTCCTTGAAAGAAGTGTGACTGTCTCTATTTTGATTGAGCCTGACCCCATTTCCTCATATTGATATGTACAGAGCTGGCTAGGACTTCTGTTTATCCTTTCAATTGGTCTTAAGCAATGTATACTGGTGTAGCTAAGGTGTTGGTGGTAGTTTTGAAGGTGGCATACGTGTTCCTCTGGTAACCTACACCTGCTGCTTCTTAATGTGAACCAGGACAAGACAGGAGGAAGAGCCAGTGCTCTGTGTTGCCAGCTGGGATTGAGCCAGGAGACAGAGGCTGTGACTTCCTGGGGCTTGAAAGACTCCATCAAAGCTGAAGCAACAGAGTGCCCAAAACATTAGATACTATCTCAATAGCATCATGTAGATTGCTCTCTTTGCATATCCTCTCTCCATATGACAGAGACAAATGCAGGCCCCCCACCTAGCTCAGCTCACAGTGCTCACCTACCCCCCACAATTCTCAGTCACTCCTCCTCAAGCCATTTCTCCACTGAATAAAACAGGATGAGGTCTTGGGTCACTCTCTTTGTCCGGAAAGCCATCTACATGGCTGGACTTAGGGCTTCTTGGCTCCCTAATAATTAATATTAAATATAATTAATAAACATGCCTTAGTGTCTTTACTTTTGCCATGGGTTGCACTGGGAGTGGTAGATTGGAATTAACTTGATGGGATTCCAATAACATATTTTTGGGATCACAAATACTGACTTCCTGGACCGAGATGAGAACCTGGAGGGAACTACTACACCGCTGGACACAAACCATATAGTATACAACAAAAATAACGTATACTGTGCTCGAAAGACCTACCCTAAGAATCAAAACGAGCTGCTCAATCCAAGGTAAGTGGTAATCTAGGAACACCTACTGGAGAGTTCAGAGGGAAATGTCCTGTGTGCTATGTGCTTGACAAGCTAAACATCCAAGGCTAATTAAAAACCAAGCTCTCCGGTTTCCATCCAATACCGATCACCCAGAGGAGGAACTGATAGCTCACACCACACAAACCAAGTTTCTCTCCAAGGCCACATTTCTTGGCCTCTGGGACACCCAAGGAGCTGTTGTCACTCGGGCTTTTTTATTTTATTTTATTTTTTAATTTTATCTCTTAAGGGTTCTTCTGTTTCCTTCCACATTGCCTAGATATTCTCCTGGGGTTTGGACAAAGGAGCTTTCAGTCCTCCTCCCTTAGAAACTTGCATCTAAATAAATGCTGTCAGCTACTGCCTCTAGCAAGACACTCCCAGCCCCAGACCAACCTTGGTCTCCTTTTCCCTCATTTCTGAACTTTACTGAGGTGCGATCAGTGATCAGCGCTTCCCAATGCTTGCAGCACAGCTGCTCCGGGACCAGGGGCACCTCCAGTTCATTGTATCTAAAGCTCCGTCCTTGCAAACCAGCTTCTCCACCTGTGTTCTCCATGAGTGCTGGCACCGTTCGTCACTTACCTCAGAACCCCTCACTGTCACATGTATGGTGGACATCAGCCAAGTGCCACCCTGTGTCCTGGACCCCCCAAATGTGTTTCCTGATCTCTCACATACACAGTGCAGGGGCACAGGACTCCTCTCCCTCTGCCAACATCAATCTCCTTTTCATAATTTATTAACAAGGCCCAGGTGCTCATCCTAAAGCAGGATCTGTCCTCTGCTCCTCCTCCTCCCCCAGGACATTGTTCTTAGACTCGCCTATCTCACATAGCCCTGGCACCCATGTTTTGACTCAAAGTTCTTTTTTTTTTTTTTTTTTTTTTTTTTTTTTTTTTTTTTTTTTATTATTTTTATTCTTGTTTCAGAACCTTTGTTTATTCACTCCTTTTTTTTGGCCGGCTCAGCCCACCCCCCAGAGGGCAGGGCTGGCGCAGCATGTGGTGCGGAGGATTGAACCGTGGTCCCTGAAGCCTCCCAAGCTTTCCCAAGCAGGCGCTTTAGACCACTGAGCCATCCCGCCAGGCCCCTCAAAGTTCTTTATGCAAAAAAGAAACAAACTAAAAGGCTTGTGGTACTTATGCATGCACCGATAAAATGAGTTTATGGG